>JAABKM020000006.1:1386834-1397808 GCA_016277805.2 Papilio aristodemus | reverse complement strand
CTGTAGCGCTTTGTACATAGCCGCGAAATTCAAAAGACAAAAAGGCGGAAGGGAGATATTTGACAACCTTTTATATTATAATCAATATAACCTATGATTTTTTTTTGTGGCCAGTACAATCCATTGACCAGAGAAACACAATGAACAATGGTCTTGACAAAAAGGTCAAAATGTAGTGTTATGATCTTATGATACAAATATATGCCGTACTTAAAATACAGGCTGTTTTATAAAAATCTACTAAATTTAATATAAACAACATTATATACAATAACATTTATTACTCTTAATAATATATTTTAAATTCCAACACCATTAATAGAAAAAAAAAATATTTTTCATTAATTCATAGCCCAAATGAAAAGTATTACAAGCATTAGCATTTTTAATTCGGTTTTCGTTTTCAGTTTTAAAAAATATGTCGCACAACACGAAACTCTGTAATTACTGCCGAAACTATTGTTTACGGATCTCTTTTGTATTTATTTGCAATGAACTTTTGAACACGCTGTATCCATTTTTTTCCGGTCGGTCACAATCTGACCGTTACAATTCAATAATCGTCTTAAAAGTCAAGATCGTTTATCGACCGCGCCTACCCACTAGTGATGCGAACTGCTACGAGAAATATGAGCAACAAATTGATTTGAAAATAGTACTGAACATAATTGTTCTTGTACAAACTTCATCGAATTAAAATTCGACGTGTTTTTTTTAAATGAGAGGTAGCTTAGCCAAAAATCCTCTTAGGTATGGCTTTGTGCTTTCTCGATTACATTAAGATTAAAATCAAGTACGTATACAATCAATACAAAATAATATATTTATACGTTGCTTCTTTCGAAATCAATTATTATTTATTATAATAACTAATTTTATAAATGATAGTTTTAAATCGTGGTATTTCTTAATAATAAAAAAATTACAAATTCTTCAATATCTTCGAATAAAACGAGAATATTATACCTTAAACACACCGAACACGAATAGTAAGTTATAAATAGTTTTATAATGTTAATTATCGATTAAATATAAATAATAAATAACTCTCCAAGGACCGTCACTATAATCTCGTTGAGTTATAATACAATACAATGGTGTCCACAATAAAATTTGTCTCGGCCTCACAATGAGCAATAGAATTACTGTCTCTAGTATCGGGGAGCGAGCCCGAGCGCGCCTTGACCACGTGATCTCGATTCTTCCCGCTTATCTGTACGGGAGATCACCGTATGCTTCAGTTATGTTACCTATGACGACTCTAAATTAGCATAAAAAGTATTATGTCGAAATACTGACTGAAGTATTTAGAAATAAATTTTTTGTGATGCTACTTAATTTTATGATTGACGCCACTTTTTCATTAGTAATATATTGTATAAAGTACAATTGACATGCGATTTTAAAATTTCAATTAGGTTTAAGTGAGTTCACTCTTTCTATTTAAAAAAAAAACATGTTGAAAAACCCAAAAAGTTTTTAATGTCGCCAACTTTATCAGAACATAAACTATTTGAAGACCAGAACGAGCATAGGTATACGAATTTTTCTCTAACCGGGATAGCGTTACATATAGATTTCAATATCAACAGTCTTAACCCGCGTCCGTACGTGATCCCGGCCCGCGTATATTTCATAAGATTTTAGAGGTGCATGAATCACGCGGGACACGAAAGGGCGATCACTCACGGCTGCCGACGTACGGAGCCCTCGGACCTTCGCCTCATTAGCATGCGCACCACGCGCCTACCCTAGGCCCAACACTACGATATGTGAGAGCTATTACTAGACACTTTGCCCGTGTTAATATTGCTGTAAATCTCTGATCGGGGAGCAATTCCATCTTCAGTTTTTCGTTTTATTTAAAATCTAACATATTTTTTTTCTTTGCCAACAGAACCAAGCAACTATGTCTGCTCGACGTGCAAGGCGCGCGTGCATTCAGCGTGGAGGCTACTTCAGCACGTACAACACGTGCATGGAGTTAAAATTTACGTGGAAAATATGCCGCAACCACAGAATAAGCAGAATCACTCCACATCAAGTACTTCATCCTCAAGCTCCGGGTGTTCATCTACGGGCGCGCCTTTACCGCCACCATCGTTGCGCCATCATCCTTTACTACCACCACCAGATATACATTCCCCGTTTGGTGTTGGAGGTCTTCTTAGAATGCCGTTACCGGGCAGTCTACCACCACTAGCTCACCCATCAGTTCCTCCGGCGCCGTTGTTTGCGCGCCCCAACCATCACGACCATCGCTTTCGGATGGAACAATTGGTATCGGAGCAATTTCGCCACCATGGCCTTAATCTGGCAGCAGCTGCGGCAGCTGTAGCGGCCAATTCTCTTCCTCCTCATCAACCATTCCCATCGCCAGCTGATCGCTCCCCGGCGATACCCACATCTCTCTCGGCTCGAGATAGACCACCACCGGTTTCTCAACCACTCTCTCTCGAACCCCAGCTGGATTTTTACTCGCAGCGCTTGCGGCAACTGGCAGGTACGACCAGTCCAGGGGCGGCCACAGGCAATTCGAGCTCTCCTAGCCCCAGGAAGCATTCGCCGCCGTTCGCTTCCCCGTCGCCTTCCCGAGTCGGTCAGACTCCACCGGCGGGCGCCGGAACCGGAACGGTGGACGCGCCTCGAGAAGCTACGAGGCCGCATAACTCAATTTCACCTGAGAGGAGAGTCGAACCACAAGCTGCTGACGCCCCACCTACTGAACGCACCGTTACACCTACTGTGAAATGCAATAACGAAGAAGCTGTACATTCTTGTGAATTTTGCGGCAAAAAATTCCGATTTGAAAATAGCTTAATGGTTCATCGGCGTTCACATACCGGTGAAAAACCTTTTAAATGTACAGAATGTGATGAAGCATTTGAAAAGGCTTCAAAATTAAAACGTCACATGAAAGTCCACCGAGCGCCTGACGCGACCGCAGAAGACGGTGATTCTGGTGGCGATACTGGCGATGACGACTCAGAAGATGAATTAGAAGATGAGGAGTTAGATGGGGAAGAGGAGGAAGAAAATGAGGATGGAGATGATATAGAGGAAGCAGAAGATTTGACTGTCTCAAACGGTAGCGCGCCTTCTGCGCCACCTCGTAAGCAAACTCCAGCAATACCGGCACATCCACCATCGGCATCTGTTGTCGGGGAACTGATGGATAAATTTGGTCTTTCAAATATTGCGCAATATAGCGAAGCCTTCAAGCAGGCACTACAGGAATCGGGGAATTCGCTTAAATGGCAACTAGCAAAAGACCGCGATAACAATAATGGTCCTCCCTCTGATAAGCCGAACGGAATGCCACCGACTGCAGCGTTGCGCTTAAAAGAGGAGTTCGCAAAAATGCCTCCTCAACCACACCCTCTGTTCAACCCTTTTGAAAATCCATTCGAGGCGTCGAAACGCATTAAACTTGACATGGAAAGGGGAGATGGTTGGTGGTTGCCAACACTGCACGCACAACGTCCGCCTGACAATATTTTTGATGGCCTCAAAAACAGCGGCAATGGATTATTACAAAATTCTTTGCTAAAGTCAAAAGATGGACGACGTAACGACACCTGTGAGTTTTGTGGCAAAGTTTTCAAAAACTGCTCAAACCTGACGGTACATAGGCGATCGCATACAGGCGAAAAGCCATACAAATGCGAGTTATGTTCGTACGCTTGCGCCCAGAGTTCAAAGCTAACAAGGCATATGAAGACACACGGCAGGCTCGGGAAAGACGTGTACCGGTGCAGATTCTGTGAGATGCCTTTCTCGGTGCCATCCACCTTAGAGAAGCATATGCGTAAATGTGTTGTGAATCAAAGTAACGGTGCTGCTCTAGCTTTGTCCGACGACTCGAACGCGTGCCGAGACGAAGCCTCGTGACTCTACCCGTGGGGCGGGCTGCGCCTGCCGCCGCCCGCACCGCCCAGCCAAATCTTCTAAAGCTCGAACCTCGAGTTGATGCATTGCGCTGTGCCTCGAACGTTCAATATGAGTTTACGTCGAATTGAGGTGGACAGATGTTCAATTTCTAGTCTTAAGGAGTTAATAAAACAAATGTTTAAGCAATTTTAGCCCAAAAATACAAGCTCCGAAGGGCATTAATTTATCTGCTATATATGTAAGTAGTGACATATCTCGTGTATTGAGTGTTAAATGGTTCCAGTTGTATTGTTGATGTTAGCTCGAGTTTTTTTTTGGTTATTTTCGTTCGAGGCTGTACTAGGGATCTTTATGTTACATTCTATCGTTTAATTCATTGTAAAAAAAATCGAGGAAACCAATGCCAAAGTTAGCTACATTAATTTACGATATATTTTAGTTATTTAAGCTGTATAGTGTCAATTAATACAATTTTTCCAGTATTTATTAAGATCTTCATAGCATCGGTAGTGATATGTGTTTTTTGTGTAAGTTGTTTAGTATTCTTTAGAATATTATGTACAAGCAAAATGTTTCCTATCCTAGTTAAAATCTTGTAAATATTTAACGTAAGTGTAAGTGTTTGTGTACATTGAGAACCTACTTATTGATGTTCATGTTAACTGTGACATTAACTTTTGGCAATTATAAAAAATAATCACAAAATATTCGGCAAAAAAAGACGGTGAGTTTCCTGTAATCGATAACATTAGTGATTTAGAAAGCGAAATTGGTATCGATTATAAGGGTAGGTGTTATCGTAACAAGGTATTTCTGTAATTAATAAGAGTTTAAATCAAATTAAATTAAAAATCTATTTTGAAAACGCATTCGATATCTCGCAAATGTCTTCGCTTTCTTTTTCGTAAAGGAGTAATAGTGTTTTTTTTTAAGACTGAACAATATTCACTTTTTTTATTAAAATATTTCCTTGTGATTTGTTCGTGAAAGAATTTTCACTAGTAACTAAATTAGTCCAAGTTTGAAATCTTTCAGTATACGTACTTAATGTAAATTATAATAGAATTTATATTAGATAATTATAAGTAAATTATAAATAGTTTTGTCTCCGATTTCGACCACTCCTTTGAAATTATATTATTAGAACCTCTTCACATTGTGTTGGAACAGAACGTAACGAACTTGATGTGGACGGGTCCTAATAGATTCAAATGTAAACAATAAATGTCAGTTTCAGAACCGATCAATAAGTCATTTTATAGAAATAAAATGACTTGTTGATGAAAATTTGAAAATATTTGCTATTTTACTTGCCAACTTAATCCAAATCAACTGTAATTAAATAATTTGTGTAAATTATAAATATGGTTAAATTATATCATTGCTCATTAATTAAGAATTTTAAACTATATGTACCTTCTTCCCAAAACATAGAGTCACGTATTCATCTGACTTTGCAATTTAATTAATTTAATTTTATCTCGTTTTTGATTTTATGTTTTGTGGAGACGATATTGAATATTCGAAATATTAAAAGTTGTAAAATTAATACGAAATGTTTAGTAAAAGCGCCGGCAACGAGCGGAGACAAAATAGCGAAACAAAAAAAACTAAGACAAATTTTATCGTGTAACTATCTCTATGTGAAAGATGAACTGTTTTTATTATTTTTCATTTTTTATTATTTTTATTTCAATAAATATCCACGATTTGTTATTCAAATTTGTTGTTTGATTTTTTTATTTCTAAGAAAATAAGCTCATAATACGAATGCGACTTATCGCAAAGTTACAGTTAGATTTTGGGTGAATTATTCCTTAGGCCCACTTATTTACGAATACAGTGAAATGACACGAACTCACAGAAGAAAGACGTGAAGTAGAATATAAAATAATATAGTATTTTTATTTCGTCTGATGAGTAAGGTGCGGAAGACCTAATTCTGGTTCTCTTTCCCTTTCCGAGAAGAGGATTTAGCGGAGACAGGGATGGTTGAGACATCATCCATCCTCCATACTATCTATCCTACCCCATCCATCCTCACCACATTTTCCTATAAAAAGGTGAACACTTAAAATCACACGAGTCGTTTGTAAATAGCATTTTTGTAACATAATAAATATCGTTAGTAGGTAATGTACTTATTAAAGTAGGTCTTTAAGACTTACATAGAGAAATCTTAAAATTATGCCAACTTGAACAGTTAATGCCTGCCTTACCTTTATGAATAAAGTAAATGTGCAGGAAAATAGTAATGAGCTGTTACGTATTTCCGCGCAACGTAAGTCTCTTTTAACTGATTATTCAATACAAGGTCTAGAAAAAAACTCTGATAGTAAAAAAATTACATAAATAAGTAAACTCTTATTCCTTGTAAGTAAACAGGGTAAAAAGAGGTCGTAGAGGTAAGTAGTCGTTAAGTTTACGTTAAGTCTACGTTTAAGCGTGAAAAGTTTCAAGACGTATATTTTTATAATCTATAAATCTCGTATAAAGAATTCAGTAAAAATAAAGTAATAGGACAGTAAAGGCATCACTTTTCCAGATGATTTCAACTGTATTTCATCTTGCATAAGTTTCGCAAGCCACCATAGGTACGTGCCATTTGGGTTTCTATTCCTGATCTCTAGAATTGAAGACGAACTAAACATCTCAGTTGATCCAATTATTTGATAGGAATTATTTCATTATTAAATTGTTATAAACCAAAAAGCAGCAGTATAAGTAATATGGGATACATTTTTAATTCACATTTTTTTCCACGAGAATTTACGCTTCGACGTCGTGGTCGATTACAAACAGATATTATAGCAAAAAATCTCTTAAAAATTTAACTTAATGATTTTTTTGTAAATATAACTTTTTAATAACGTTTTCGTGCAATAATGTAGAATGTGCCTTTAATTTTAATACCTAGATGATACGTCAATCAAACTCATGTGAACGCAACAAACTGATTTATTAATGATTGGTCAATACCCTCTAATACATTAATAATACATTCTACGTTAGTTACACTTAGATAATAAAACGATAGTGACAAAGTCACCAAGACAACCTCAGTTTTATGTAGAAAATTTAAAAAGCAATTAAGTTTTACACGTAGTTTGATTTTTGTAAAAAAAGTAGCATGATGAAAAATGGCCTTATATTTTCAAATAAATGAAACTTTAAAGGAATATAACTAATGTTTTAATAAATTGAAAAAGTTTACTGGAATATTCTTAGGACGACTTATCCGAATTATTTTGGTAAGCAATAATATTCCATCAGTGAAAAATAACCTTTGATAAACTTAGTCTCGACAACTAACGCCATCTTGTATTGAAAGGCTAAAATTAAAGAATGTATTAGACAACACGCTATGTCACCTGCAGTTTCATAAGTTGACTTAAATAGTATCTAAATTGAATTCGCTTTGCCCTAAATCTTATAAGAATACTAATTTTGTCAAAATCTAAAAACTGCAAGTAATTCTGTTAAGTCGGAATTCATTTTCAGATAATTATGTTTCAGTAGACCATCATTTTCTAGAATTATTTATTCTTAGATGTCATGTTATTTATCTAAATCAAGACGATAATTTTAAATCAATTTTTAATATTTAATTAAATCAAAAAGTTTTACTAAATACGTAGTTAAAATATTATAAGTTTTTGATTTCGTTTTCCTGATATTAATTTTCCTTTAATAAAAATTACAACTAACAACTTAATCTAAACCGAGCCAAAACTTGTGTTATTTTTTTTAAATAAATATAAATGATTCTTCTTTCCTTACATAAAAAAAGAATTGAATGTAAATTCATGATTTATAAATCGACTACAATATTATCGAAATGTGAAAAAAAAAACATAACTTTTCATGTTTATGGTAATTTATAATAAATATTTATTATTTTTCAAAATGATATAAAAAAATAAACCCTTAATGTCCGTTTACCCCGTTGGACAGCAATAAGACCTACATTTATTTCAAATTTACAATAAAACTGTTGTAATTTTTATTAGTTATTATAATTATGAATATTTTTATAGATATGCTATAAAATAAAAGTACATCTAATACTTTTTTCTTTCTGTTCTTATCCATTTATAACTTGTTCAAACAATAATAATTGGTCCAATTTCAAATATTACAGCGCCATCTGTTGTTCGATAGCTTTATCTTGAGTTAACTTTAAATTCAAACAATTATTATTTTAGCGTTAATTTTAATATAGACGAACTAAATCTGAAAAACTATTTAAATAGAATGTATTTAGTTGAAAAATATATCTTAAAACCTGAAAGTAAACTTAGGAAAGCTGAAGTGGTTACATTGTCAATTAATCTGTGAAGTATTAAATCCCATCTTTTCTAACAGTTAAATTATTATTTTAAAATAATGCAAGACTATTAACAATTTCCAATCTTTAAAGCAATGAAAAATGTAAATTCAGTTTTTCACTGTGACTCGTATGTTTCGTGGCCCGAAATTAATCTTATTAGAAATTTTAACTTATCTCTTAGACATTTTATAGATCTTTTAAGATTTATATTGGACTTTGCTCAGGTAGTAGTTAAGTTCAACAACAGATGGCGCATAACTTACAAATGCATTAATTTGTATTCAAGGAATTTATCATCTGACAAAAATTTGAGTTATTACCATTATTATTTTATATTATATAAAATTATCATAAATATTTGTTTCTATATGTCTTTAGATAAATAGAATAGTGACTGTGAAATTGGCATAGATACAATGTATGTCACCGTAAAAATGTAAATAATGTTAACCGTATATCTCTCTTTTTAAACTGTCTTAAAATATGAAATTAATGTTTATGTGCTTATAATATGAAATACCATTTACGTAAAAAACCCAAAGTACATATATTATGGTAACTGTCTCTATTCGAAATATTCAAAAGCCGTACAATCGCCTTGAAAATTTGGGAAATTATTAGGTATTTCTCCGGGAAGGTTTTTAAAAACTTTTATTTTTTTATGTTATACTACCTTTTTATTCAAACACAGCAACATGTGAACGGGTACAGCTAGTATAAAATAAAGTATTACATTATTATATAAGTATTATATTATTAATATTACAGAAAAGGCAGCTGAAATGGAAGACATTAAGGGACGTAAACCGAGCATAACTCTTTGGTATCGTAACGAGTGCACAGCTCCTCGCGACTGTCCAAACAGCACGGGACCGTCGTGCTGTAGACTGCACTGCGCCATAATGGCTATTAATGAAGCACCGAAGTTGTCATGTTTTCTACATTATTAAGCGCCGTGGTCAGACTCCGGGGAGGCTGGCAGATAAAACTTCTCAACATCACTCTAATTTGCACCGTATTTTGTGAATTGCATTTAAAGAAAATTTATCTCTATCACCTTACAATAAAGTTCATATTTCTATGTATACACAAATATACCTTGAATTCACTGACAATTTAAAATGTTCTATTCAAACCGTTGTAAGAGTTTAATGTACGGAATAAATCAGACGTGGCGTCACTTATTATTTAGATATTTCTTTTATTTTATTTAAAGCAAATCGGCGTTTGTAAGTAAACCAAAGCTAACGATTCTTACAATCGATTTGACGGGAATTAATAGCCATTTCTTTTGTCTGTCCCAAAAGAGTTGCAGTGATTAATTCTGTAGAAAAGAGTTAATAATACGGAGTAATTTTTATGCGACAAAAGTTATATAAGCTTTGCTTAATATACAGAAATCCTAGTGTGTTTACTTTATATGTCTGACCTAACAAGATATTCCAATAACCAAAAAAGTCACTTAACGATTCCAAGGTTTGTAACATTATAATCAGTCCAAGCTTACTATAAACTATCAGAAAAATATAAACTGAACGAATCGTCGATTTGTTTACAATCTGTCGATATCTAATCGTCAAATTATGTACTCATATTTTGCAATTATTGTTCTATATTAAATATAATCTGAAAAAATATACAAAAAAAAAGATTGAGTTTGATATGAAGTGACTTTGAATCTGTCGGTTTCTAATAAGAATAAACACAATAAGGGTGCCATGGACACCCTACTAGTGGCCCAATAGGCTGACCAATAGGCGGTGCCGAAGGGTCCCCGCCCGGCCGGACACTATACTGGACAATATTGATTGAAGGGCTTGATACATCGCTACATGTACAATATACAAACAGTTAAACCATCGTAAACTATAGATTTTGCTTAATTTCAATGTTTATTTACTTTTTGAAATGAAAAGTTGTTTAGACACCTTGGTGACCTACAAGTACTTTTGAAATGGGAAAAAGAACACTTCACGATGCTTAAGTTATAACTGCCTGTTCGAGTATCGTTTTATGTCAATGAATAAAGTTAGTTTTAATGGTGAAAATAATACTTGAGATGGTTCAATAAAAATACATACCTCACGTCTGTATTCCCCGAAGGGGTGGGCAGAAGTGCAACGAGTGCACCCAAAATGGCTTGGTGTTTACAAACAAAACAAATCTTTGACTGTCGTAAATAGATAAAAGATTGTTTTTTTTTTAAGTTATATAGTATTTTAATTATGACATCTAGCGTCATCTCACAACAATTTTAAAGGTACCAGGTAGATATTTCAAAGTTGCCACTACTTTTTTTATAGCGACGGCTAAAAGATGGCGATCTAAAAACTATGTGACATCAATATAAAAATAAAACACGTGTCCAAACGTAAAATTTCATGCAAATCATTATAGTCGTTTTGGAGATACTCTAAATATAATTTATATAAAGGAACTGATCGATTTATATAAGATATTTTATATCACCTTTCATAGTCCAATATCTATTTAGTTTTGATAACGTATCAACCGCTTTTAAAGAACTGGTTTAACATAATAATAGTCATCGGTCATTATTTGCAATGGCCATCTGCTTTCGCTTACAAAGCCCAAAGTTACGTTAGTATTTCGCATGTGCAAAAATATAGGGTGAATGTGCAATGGAAAACTGGTTTGCAGTTTTATAATTTCACTTACAAGTATTTGATAGAAATGTTAGACGAAAATATTAGGGTCCGTTTATTCTTGACAAGCGGACGCGGAAAGCGACT
>JAABKM020000006.1:1258726-1272492 GCA_016277805.2 Papilio aristodemus | reverse complement strand
GGACAGCATTGATGTTAGAGTGCAGACCTCTGATATTCGTGAGGTGCACTTTAAGAGAGAGGAAGTGCAACCGCTGTGGAATCTTACTCTTTTTCTTTCTTTTAGTCATTTTGGGGATGGAGTGAATAGAAGGGAGGAGGAAGTTGAACGAGGCGATACGATTAGATCCAAATAACGACATCAGATATGCTGCGCTTATGGGGGCTTGACACGGAGACTGCGGGGACGCCTGAACTGCAATATAAGGAGTATATGTAACTGACGAGCAAGTGTGGCTTAGAAAGGTGTGCAAGGATTGCACCGTGGAAATCTATATCCGTGCCCGTCTCTAGGGCATGAACTCATATTTAATTATTTTGTAATTAATGTGCAAAACATAGGCTCCTTTCATTTTGGTATTGTTATAATGAAGCTATGATACTTTTTTAATATCATATTTCATATGATTAATACATCGATGCGTCAACTAATATCAATTACTGGCAAGTGTATATTGAACAATTTAATATAAATTATTAATTTTTACACTCTAATTGAAATAGTAAATTTTTAATACTTCTTTGAAAATCCATCTACTTACAAGTTAGTAAGTATTCTAACTTTATAATGTTTTAATTTCTTATGGGTTTTTCCATATCTCTTAGATTATTTAATTCTTTTAAGAATTTTCCTTTAATAAACTTAGTTTAAAACAAATTAAAACATATAGAATTGTTTCTGCTAACGAAAATATTTTGGTAAAGCGTATATAAAAAATATTTTTTTTAAATTTCTGTCCATTATTTTAAAATAAAAATATCTGTAACCGATGAATATGTCTAAATATAAATATAACTGACGTATACCATAAGATACGAACAAGTAAAACAATATCGAAATTGCTTCCTGTGCGTGACAGAAGCGTGATTATTTTATTTTGATTTTATTTCATTATTGAATCTGATATAAAAAGTGACTATCCAATTTGTGTTGGATGGACCATAACATTGTCGACTGTAAAAAAACAATTCTTACTAATTAACGCCCTATAAGTCAGTTTGTCGTGATTCCGCAATTATTGCCGTACTTTGTTTAACGAGATCCTCACGAAAAAGTAAATTTGAAGAGGTTCGTGCGGCGCTACACATCTATTGTCAATTTGTAAATGAAAAGGACAAATATGGCATTGACTACTATATGCCGACACTTGATTTTTGTTCTTTTCGATTTATTAATCGTTTAAACATTCAAATTCACTTATTATTGTATCAAGTCAACTAAATCTAATATTATAAAAAGAGTAGGGTACAATATAGTACACTTTTTTTTCCAGTTTTATGCATAGTTTTACCCCTTGATACCCAAGTGACAAATAAACTTAACTTGAACTTCATGAGAGTAAATTAACACAAGGCTTCCAATTGCCAGTAAATTTCTTACTTATGTCTGGCTTGAACTGACTAAAACCTTATAGAAAATTAAACTAACGTTGGTCCCAAAAACCACACATTTTTCGCAGGGTTGGCTTTCATCTAAGATAATGTGTTATTTACGATATTTCAGTAGGCTCTATTTCTTTGGTGTCTTTGTCGGATACCTAATCGGAACAGTTAATTTACATTCAATATTATGATGCCAGATCTCTTGTACGAGAACTACATTCCAAATGATCCCGATAAGCAGGACAGTATACTGCGGAAGCTTTCGGACTATTGCGGCAAGTCAATGTTCAACTACACAACAGAAGACGAGGAGCCACCTTTCAAATGGGATTTCTACCATTCATTCTTCTTCTCTTACACGGTCGTCAGTACTATAGGTAAGTTTATTTTCTAAACGGGCAGGCCTTTTCTGACGTCAAGTGATTTAGTGACAAGTGTAATAAACACTAACTATGAAACTAAATAAGTTTACATAAGTAGTTACATCATTGTAACACTATTTAATTACGACAGTTGGACTTGCTACACGGGTGTATATTTTCCCTTAAAGTATGTAAATGGATTCTTCTAATAATTAATTTAAAAAAAAATTAACTATAAAAATATTACAATAGAGTAAGTAATCTTAATCCATACTAATATTATAATATAAGAAGAGATATGATTGTTTTTCTTTAATCCAAATACTACTAAACTAATTTCAGAAAATTGTTTCACCAATGGAATGTTTTTCTAAATGGTGTATATAATATTCTTTTACATTTTAAAGAAATAATATTAAAAACATTTGTTTTTAATTTCAGGATACGGTAATTTAGCGCCAACTACACATCTGTCACGAATTCTCATGATATTCTACGGACTCTTCGGTATACCAATCAACGGTATCCTCTTAGCGAATCTTGGTGAATATTTTGGATTACAGGTACATAATTTATCCTATCTTTCTTTTTCATTTTTTTCTTGTGATATGAAAAAAAAATATTTAAACAATAAGTAGACCAAAATATGTTAATTCTAAACTGCTCTATTAAAATGTATGACGTGACTGTAGTTCTTCGATTACCTAAATAATAATGACTTGACTGTCACAAATACATTTGGTTCTTTTTAATTTAAATAAATAACATTAATTATAACTTAAATCTCATTACGTATACATTTTTTTAGCAAGCGCGTGATATTTCTAACATAGTAATTTCAGCAACCGCTAAATAAAAAATCCAAAAAAATTGTTGAAGACCACCGACAATAATATTGATTCATAAACTACATTTATTTAACATTTCAGCTTATATCAACATATAGAAAGTATAAGAAAAGAAATGAGAAACGAGCTGACAATTTGGACTACTTCTTTAACAACCTCGGCATGCTCGGACAAATCATGCTGTACTTGATCCCTGGATTTCTTTTCTTTATATTTCTACCCGCCTGCATTTTTGTGGTATTTGAAGGATGGGACTATGTAGCCGCTGTCTACTATGCATTTGTCACCCTCACAACTATTGGATTTGGAGACTTAGTTGCCGGTTGGTACCATTTATTTTCCTATTATTTTATGTAAAAAAAAAAGGAAAAAATATAATATATCGAGTATATTATGCTGTTTTTGATGTTCTATATTACTGATTGTACGACACTTTTATCAAAATTATGATCATTTCTTATTTATTTTTGTCTTTCATTTTTCAGGAACCGTCAACAACGGCTTCAAGTATGGCTACTTTTTCACATACCAGATATTCCTAATAATCTGGATCACCTTTGGTTTAGGATACATTGTCATGTTACTTGGTTTTATTACCAGCGGAATGAGATCCGAGCGAATACACAAATTGGAGCAGAAATTAGCATATCAATTGAAATCCACCCAGAGTAAAATCTTCCAAGGATTTACAAAAGATATGGCAAATATAAGAAAGATTATAAATGAAGTAAATTTATTAAAATTAAAGGTAAAAATAACCATTTTTTGACACGTGTCGAAGTTCAACTCACTCACTTTTATTAAGGTCCGGTTAACGTCTTGGTTTTATTAACTATAAATAAATTTTATACATGCTGCTTAATTATTTTATGTTGTGTATTTAATTAAATAGGATTTTTTTATTTTCAGCCAGTATATGTTGAAGCAGCACCGCAACTTCATAGAAGTGCAAGTTGCCCCATTCTAACATTCGACGTGGAACCAAGAGGACCAATAGTAAAGAGAAAACGAGCTAACTCCGAAAACATTGCTCTTTCCGCAAGAGATATGCTTCGTATTCAATCGGATACTGATTTACTTGGAATCGATAAGGAAAAGACATTTACAGCTTCTGCTATCGTAAAACCAGCCGAGTTATTAGCGAGAGTTGTCAATGTTTTAGGAGGATTCGAAGCGCAACAAGAAAGGGGTATACATATGTTTGACGATGATCATATACTATCAACTGAAAACCCGCCTATATTCAGCATAGGACAAGATTTTTTACCCAACTCTCCAAGAAGAACAAGAGCGCTTAGTGTCGCTGTACCGAATTATAGAAAAGAATCAGTATCGAAATTAGATCATGACTTCACATGGACAAATGGTGATACCGCAGAAAAATATAGAAAAGAGGCCAATATAAGAAGCGGAAAGCTATCGCTTCCTACACACATTGATTCTACAAACACGGAAAAACATTCGTCATCGAGAAGTTTATTTTCGAGACTATTCAGAAAACCAAGTGCTCACGAGAGTCCTGCAGAATATATTAAAAATACTATGAAAGGCAGAATAAGTCTTGCGCAGGGTTCAGGTGACAATGTTGTAGAAAAATCTAGACGAGGCAGCATGTTTCCATCATTAGGGCTTGGAGATTCCTCTCCGGAACAGAAAAGCGATGAAAACTCGTACAAAGAAAAAACTAAACGTGGCAGATATAGTATATTCCAGATGTTTGATTTTAATAAAGACGAAGACGAAGAAGCTAAAGCTTATAAAGAAAAGACTAAACGAGGCAGACATAGCATATTTCCAACCTTTGATTTTTCAGAAGATGAAGATATAGCTGCAGCCAGAGGGTATCAACATAAGCCTAAAAGGCATAGCATTTTTCCTACTTTTAACTTTAGCGAAGGTGAAAATACGTTCTCTCCGAATGAATACAGAGAGAAGACTAACTCTGGCAGGCGCAGTATTTTTCCCACGTTTGATTTTAGCAACCTGGATGAAGATGCTAGACGATACAAGGAAGGAACCAAACGAGGTCGACACAGCATATTTCCGACGTTTGATTTTAGTAACCCTACAAGTAATGACGAAGATGATACTGTTGATGAAGATGAAATACAAAAATATCATAATCGAACGCGAAAAGGACGGCTTAGCCTGTTTCCGACTTTTGGAAAATCGAAGAAAGATGATGATGATACACTTCCCGAAAGTTCTGATGAATTAGTGAATTACAAAGATAAAACACGTCGCGGTCGAAGTAGTTTATTCCCTACATTTGGTAAAGATCGAAAAAGTAGCTCACCATGTGGTAGTACAAGCGATCTTGAAGCCAGTATAAAACAATATCAAAATCAAACGAAAACCGGTAGAAACAGTCTATTTGCAGGTGACATACAAAGCTATAGAAATGCCACCGAAAGTGGTCGAAGGAGTCTATTTTCCAGCGATATAGAAGAATACAGAAACATGACTAGACGTGGTCGTCCCAGTTTATTTGATCCTGATCTAGATTTATCTACTCTTTCGGAAACAGCA
Organism: Papilio aristodemus; assembly: GCA_016277805.2. Classification (NCBI taxonomy): domain Eukaryota; kingdom Metazoa; phylum Arthropoda; class Insecta; order Lepidoptera; family Papilionidae; genus Papilio; species Papilio aristodemus. The sequence continues at coordinate 1,267,332 of JAABKM020000006.1, read as the reverse complement.
CAAGTAGAAGTATTGGAACAAACCAGTGTAGCGGACCTACTTCGAGCTTTGGCTGCTTTAGAAACTGCTTCTCAAGTAGCTAATAACACGATTGGGACAATTGGAGCATCTGATAATGGACAAAATAGAAGACGCGGGTCACTGAGGCCTGATATGGCTCTACCACCGATACCTACTAGATTCGAGACAGAAGACGTTACAGGGCCAAGGCGAAGAAGAGTTTCAGCTAGAGCAGCCGCTCCACAGTTTACACCAACCCTGGCGACTGTAGTTGCTGGATCAGAACTACAAATTACAGCCACAGCGGCGAGAGAAAACAGAATGACTATGTTAAACCAACCTCCACCACCGTACACTGAGAATTCACCAGAAGAAGAGCCTCAACCACCTAGGACGAGGAAGTATTCGCCAGCTCCAAATGATTTAAGTCGATCGAGTGGTCCCATACCAAGACTTTTTTCAAGAATACGTAAAGAAAGTGGTTCAAGCCCCGAATCTAATTCAAGGCGTGGTAGCTTAACGGATATTGTAATAGATAGTGGTGGTGGTGGCGGTAGTAGTACCAGTAAAGATAAAACATAGTCTTAAATACGTGCCTTTCTAGTACAATTTTATTATAAGTAATATTTAAGATTTATTTTTAGTACCAAGCCGTCCATTTAAAAAGTTGCCTTGGAACATTCCGTAATTATACAAGTTGCCTGTTACTTTGGGTGAATGGAGAGTGTTGTGCCTTAATCTTGTATATGTTGTAACTTTAGTATAATTTAAAAATGCTATTTAATATATTTATTTATTTTGTTGTAAGTAAAAACACAAATTATATGTGATATGTTTTAATTAGTACTTCCTGATATATTTAGTCTTATATACAACTTTCAACAAAGTTGTATCTAGTCTTTACACTAATATAGTGTACATAATAAATATATCTGGTATTTAAACACAATTCGTCAGATATCATCGTCAGATATTTTACATTTATTTATTTAACACAATGAAATATTAAAAACAATTTGAAACATGTAAAAATGCAAAATAAAAATTTAACAACAAAACATCATATCGTTTAATTTTTTGACATTAAAATTTAACTAGTAGATGTTATTTCCTGAACTTGTACACAATAACTGGATACGTTTGCAATTTATTTTTTTTCCTGCAAACTGTTTACGTATTTAAAATTAAATTTAAAGCAATAATTTGTTCCATTTACATTTCTATAACTAACTAAAAATATTAAGTGACGGCTCCTTATGCTACTCCTTAACGTGAGTATTTTAACACTTATTGTTAATACAAAAAGGTCTATAGCGTAGTCTTAATTAAAACTTTTTACAACAAGACAACAGTCTTATGATATTTACAATACGTCGTGACCGCTTCGATACAATCTGTTTAGTCACCGGTCCTCATGCAGCAGTCAGCACTGCCAATCGATTACACAATGTACACAAAGTCAAACGTGTATACCATTTACTTTCAAGTAGCTAAACTATCTCTTCTGACATTTTTATCCAAACTCAAATTTGAATAGCACTGATCAATGTTTCCGTTGTCGTCCTTCGTGAAAGACTCGAAGATTGATATGAGATTGTTTATACCGATAAGGTACCCATCTTCATGGTTACCGACTTTCCACGCTGAGTTGTGGTCGATGGTAACATTTTCAGGCACGGGCACGGTTTTCGCAAAGTCGATCATCCAAATGGAGGCTTTCCTTTTGTCGTGGACGAAGAGCAAAGAACTACCGATTAGTTCGTGCGTTCTGAAGAAGTGTGACTCTATCAGTGTCGCTCGAATGTTTTTCAACCTTTCTAAATATCTCGGCTGTTGAAAAGAAAAAAAATTAATTTAGATAATAAAAGTAATGAATAAAATATATGTTAAATTGTAATTTTAATTAACATTTAACTTTTTAACTGACTCAATTAATAAAAAAAATTGGATATATTTGTCAGCTTAACTTGCAAAAACTACACGCAATAAAAACTAAAATTAATCGATGTTCAAAAACTCAAACATATAATTATAATTAAACTTAAACAAAAGTGAATAATGTAAAACAATTATAATAAATTATAACTCACCACTGCGTTTGGAAAACTACTCGTAAAATCTTGGAACGCCTCTTGGATTTGTTCCCTCGTCTTCGTAGTTTTGAAGTCTTTTGAACTGGTTCCATCAGCCTTCTTCACTCCGTCTATCCTGAAGCCGAGAGTAGATGTCGAGCTGATCGTCTCCCTCCATATCATGTATCTTGGCTTCGTAACACCTTTACTTCTATGTTCTTCTTCTGTTGGCGCTTTTGGGTCAACTTGAATCATTTTCTCGTACATGTCCTGTAAAAAATAAACTTTTTTTTTGAGTATATCTTTTCTACTTCCATTTTATTATATTTCTCGTTTCTTGATAAATTGTCTTGCTTATGTTATTAACTATTTCTGTCTCAATTTACGTCAAAGTTATAAATATGTAGATAGTATAAAATGTTTTGATCCAATCTTAAGGAGTAAATAATAGTTCGTAATGTTATCGACTATGCAAGTGTTAGTAAAACTTGACCTGAATATTCAAGCCAATAAAAACTTTAAAATAGAATAAACTGTTGTTGTTACATTATTTTTGTCTTTATCACCCTCATTACGAACTAAAAATAAACCAAGTGGTTGTAAATACATTATTGTACTATTTTTTTTTTGCTTGTCTAGTATACATTTTTGCGATGTCTATGCATGCTAACTTTAGTGCGAAATACTACATATTGGTAAAGGCACTAGAAATTAACCAGGTTTAATACGGTTTTTCAATAAAAACTTGTTCAGATCATTAAAAATAAATAAGTTACTACTACAGAAGTTCGGGATGAATGAACTCCGCGGTGAATTAAATTTAAAAAAAAAAACAGTGGAGATAGGTCAATAAAATTGAATACTTACTTTTCTTAATTTAGTCTTCTCTTTTGCTTTCGCTAGTTCCTCCTCTAAATATGTCCTAACTCCAATCTTGCAGTCCATGACGCACGGAGAATCGAAGTCACTTAGCAGGTCTTGGAGTTGTAAATACACTGTTTAAAGATATTAGTTAAGGAGAATTGAAAAAGTTGAATAAAGCATTAATATAAACCTAATATTTTTTTTGTGATATGATTTTGGGATATGATGTGTTTTTTTTTGTGATCGGTATTCTTCGGCATTATGTACTTACCTTCCCAATTGTGAAACTACGATTAAAATTGTTCCCTTAATTTCAAAGTTTACTTAATAATGCAGAAAAGCAAATAATTTCTCATATAAAATAATCTTAATTTTTTTTTCGATTATCAAAAAGGATACATTCTCCATCTTCGCACGTCACTTGGCCTTTGTATTCAGGAACAAACGGCCGTAGGATGTCTTTCATCAGCAACTGAAAGCAAAACAGACATGTATTAAATTCTCTAATATGAATTAAAATATTATCCAACGAAAATTATTAAGACAGAATCTTTTTACAACCTAACATTCTTGAAAGATACGAACAAAGCTTGCGAAAAATCTTTACATCAGTCTCGGTCGGATTGTCTGAATTATTTATCATAGACAATTCCATTACGCGAATAGAAGAAGAAGAAAAGTCAATCTTTTTAAACATTGAGCCAAATATAATACAAATACACATAAATTGAAAATAGTTGTTTTTATTTCACCTTTATTGGGTCATGAGAAATATTTCTAATATTCGAACAGGCCTCTTAATATAATAAATGTGAAGCCTCCGACAGCGTCAATTAGTTTATCACAAGAAACGATTAATCATATAGTGCTTTGCTACATAAGTAGTATTTATTCATTCCGCTTTGAACGTAAATACCTGACAATGAATGAACTACGTAGTAATAAAACCCACACAGGTTTCGAGGAAGCAAATAGAAAGAAGGCTAAAAGTATCTACAAGAAATTTACAACAACCATACTTAATTAATGATTTATGATAGAATTATTACGATTCTCAATGGAACACTCGCTAACACCAGTGATTGAGCTACTATTGATGATTGGTGAGTAGTTTTAATTTCAATATTATCAAATTTTTCAAAAAAAAGTCACATACATGAAAAATAGAAACAATAATATTTATCTTAACAAATCATATTTATTTAAAATTGATCAATTTAAATTTTTTCACCATTGTCAATACTAAATGTATTTCCCTTATAATGTGTTATTAAAATAAATAATTCTTATAAATACGTGCGTCATTCTATAATCAACAGCGCGATCGATTAAAAAAAAAAAACAAATAGAATTCTTGTGCGTAATTAACGACAGAAGGTGTGTCAGAGTGAACGTAATGGATGCGTCGGATCGTGCCTACTGGGTAACATAATAGTGATTTCAATGAGGATACACTACACCCGGCGGTGACCCATGCCGTGACTTTAAGCGTCACCCTTATTGTCACTTGCTTTTTAATTTACATAATGACTCGAGTTTATTAAAAACTGTTGAAGTTGTGAAATTGAATTTATTTGTAAGTCTTTACAAATGAAATAATTATGCGAAATTGAGTTGACTGTCAATAAAATTCTAACGTCTTTTATCATTAAAATAACTTTAAATATATTATAAATGTTATTAATAAAAAGTCAAATGTAACATAAAAAATACTGATAATGAACTAATTATTTTTGAGAAATTATTCAGTTTCGAAAACGTAAATTTATGTGCATATTATATTCCCATTTACTATTATAATATAGCAACTGTTGGCAACGATAAATAATCGCAATTTTTTAAGTAACAAAGTTTAATTAAATTAATTGTAAAATATCACTGTTTCGCTTAAGATATGACGCATTTTAGGACTTTGATACAAGATATACAAGTTCGTGTCTTCGATTGACGTCAATGCCAACACACGAATATACATAAAGTGTACAATTTTATACCGTATACATTGTGAAATTTAATATGTATCAGGAAAAGGCATAATCTTACGTCAGAACTTTTTAATAATACATTTTATGAGTTTTAGACGATTACTTAATTACAATATTCATTGTCATTGATTTATTCGTGTAGATATAGTACAGTAGTAATCATTACACATTTAATTCAATTAGATTTTATTTGACAAAACTGCATTCATAACCTACGCTGAGCACAAGTGAGTTCAAATCCTTTTTTAATAAATCATACAAAAAATCGTTCTTATTTAAATTAAAAACTGTAAATCTATCGTTGATACTTGATGACAAAAAGTACAAAACCACTACTGGTTTCTATCTAATGATAAAAGCAAGCCCGGTCCCCCGCAACTTTATATCTTTGCGTGCCACTTATTATCGGAATAATGACTTTTTCGTAATAATTACATTATAGCGAAATTACAAACGTACTTGCCTGTCGGTAAAACCCAGCTGTCATTCATATTTTTTAGTCAATATATGTCACCGAACGATTGTGAACCTAGTCTGATTACCATTAGTCTTTTAAAAATTGTCCAAAACATTTATCGTAACGAATATTTACAATATTATGTTTCATTAACTGTCGAAGTCAAATTATGAAATTAGAAACTGTTGGTTTATTGGTTTATAGTTCAAGTTGCAATGGTAGATTATTATGTATATTCATTAGCTAGAATTTCATAATAATGTATTAAAATACAATTGTAAGATATATTGGCATACTATATAGTTTAAACTATTACCAGTCCGAATACAAACTAACGAAGTTTATAAATGACCAGCGACATATATATTCTATTTGTAAAACCCACGAGTGTTGAAAAAAATATACCACAGTGAAATTATTGAACCGCTAACATTGACGTCACTGTGTAATGATTAAAACTTTTATTCAGGACACAATGTTAATTGTAAACCGCAAGGTGAATCTCTAGGTCTTGTTTGACGTAAGTAACAGTGGTCTAAGCCTGTACCTTAATCGCTTCGTTAAACACACATAACGTTGCACCAGCGTATGGTTTTGTATAAAAAAGACAATAAATTGCTTAAAAAATTCACGTTTGATGTTTCTTAATAATTAACTTACAGCGCTTTGTAAAACAACTCAAATATATTATTATACTCTAATGAAAATACTTCAGCGATACATATCACGTGTATGCATCTCAGAGATGAGTATCAAGTGGTTAAAGATAAAAAAAATCGGAAAAGTATACATACAACCCAAAATGGGCATATTATAAAAGACAAAGGTACAAAAAAAACATAAGATAATCACCTGAAAACATCTCTCTTCTTGAGGACATAGTTTCTTCAGAATAGTCCCCTGGTCGGGTCCCGCTTTGAAGTTTCCTTGATGACCAGCGAGCTGGATCCAAGGGTACCGTTGCTTCTTGTATGTTTGAAAGAATGGCGTCCACTGAACGATGTTACGAAGTTTTCGCCATCTTTCGGACTGCTGAAAATAAATACGAAATCCTTAGTATACTGATATGTTTTTAAATAGACTCTTATAAGCAGAAATGTTTAAAAATATATTTACGTGCCATTATTCTATTTGAAAAAGAAAAAACCAATGAATGAAAATCCTACATCTTGTGGGAATTTTGTTTCATCCATTTTGTTCAATCCTGGAAATTCGATCAACCACTAACACATGAGGAATGTTTCCTCATATATTGTGTTTATTGCACGATCAGTACAATTAGTGGTTTGCAATAATCACTTCGAAGTTTTGCTCATACGTTTGGACGAAGTTTTTCTATTATGAACTAGTGACCGGAAGAATCTTCGATTGAAGTAAAAGCATTACAATTTATAATATTACTGTTATGCTTATTAGGCATTTCAAACCAACCCTCAACTCAATTTTATGGCAAAAAAATTAGATAAAGAAATACATTAAAGTATTTGAGACTCGCATCACTTTTTTTTTTACTTTTTTTACGACAAACTGATTATAAGATTTTACTTTTAAATAAAAATTTAAGCCATGTGATTTACAATGTACACACGAACATAAATGATGTACAATGTATGTGAATAATATAAACTTAATTCTTAAAGCAGATGAATAAAGACTAATACATAAATAAAATAATAACTAAATAATAAAGATTCATTTTTAGGCGCCCTAGACTATGACGGCTTTAACAATTGTGGGCGTAATTAAAACAATTTTCCAGACGCCGGTGAAAACAATATTGTAGTTTTTTAATTTCATGGCATTCGAAGACGCGTCGAAAAATTTGTACAAAATATTGAAGACAAAAAAATGTATGCATGGCGTTATAGTCAGGGTTCGATTCTTTGCGTGCATGCGTGCATTCCTATAATTTATAAAAACTTCTCAATAACAAAAAAAGAAAATTTATAAACTACGCATGTGCGTAAGTAAAAGTTTTGCCATACCCTATGTTAAATATGGGGAAAAAATGTTGAAACTATTTTTTAATTTACTCCACTACTAAAATTCAAAATTTATGGTTCTTTTTTTAAAACAATTTTGAAAATTGAAACAAAATTAAAAAAGCAAGGGAAAAAATTAACTGAAATGAATATTCACAGCATACCTTGTTATTTTGAGAAATGTAAACCCAAAAAACAACATCCACGAAATCATCGATGTGAAAGCAAATATTTCCGGACAACATTATCAGAGATAATCACAAAACTTTTAAATTAAAAGTACACAAACACTAATCGCACACAGCACAGACTAAAACACCTCGGATATGTTTTGCAAATGACAGACTACACAGTACTGGCCATTGCGAAGAACGGAACGCTAATATAAAACATAATAATCTCTTGTTCTGAGTTCTGACTCAGTTGAAACCGCAAAGCTAGTCGTGACGTAAGCGAGTGCGGTTCTTACATGAAGTCCACGGATTGGCGGAATACCGGACTGGTTAGCAGTAGGGATATACATTGCAACCGCGTAAAATTATACATATCGATGCATTTTATGCGTTTCTGATGAATACTTTTGTTTTTTTTTTAACGTACGTTTTCCCCAGACTCAATAATGTACTTTACATACATTCATATACATACATACTTTCCTTATTTTAGGTAGAATAATTTGAACGATTTTTGTGACAAAACAATTCCCCTGATTGTTAAATGCTCTACATTCCCTTTCAGGGACCACAAACGTGAGGTATAATGTAATAGATTTTGAAAAAAATCGTATTTAATTTGACTAAATATATGTTATATTTAGTCTAATTAAGAAATATTGGAAATTGGACTTTAAGTTCATTTAGGGTTATAATTCAATTCAACATTAATTGAATTAAGAAAAAAATAAATGTTATAGTACAACACATAGGTTCTTTTTTTATTACACTTAAAAAGAAATAAATGCACCATAATATTTTATTTTATAACAACTCAATTGTGGTGCCATTACTTTAAACTGAATATTTGTGACGTATAAGAAATGATACGTAAAACGTCATATAACAAATATGACGAAACAGTTCGGATGACGATTTAGTTACTAACGTAGTATATTATTAAAGTGTCCCACAATTCGAATTCTTGTTAATGATACGGATAATTACTATACTACAGAAAATTTTGACATATATGAAGGTAGGTGGCGATAAGGCTCGTTGTCTCGTGGTTCGGCATCGTGGACTGGTCGACC
>JAABKM020000006.1:1228239-1258470 GCA_016277805.2 Papilio aristodemus | reverse complement strand
TATAAAATTGTTGGGTAGGTAGCTTAGAACCCGAAGACGGACATAGGATACTTTTTAACCCATTCGGCTGCGTTCCCGTGTGACGTGACAAGTCACTGTATAAGTCACGGAATAACGCAAATAACAGCTAAAAGTAATTTTGGTAGGAGTTAGCCAAAAAATCGCGGCGAGTAATTAATTTTTTGTTTATTAAGGGATACATGCGATTTCAATTCAGTTCCATTTAACCATTTATGTATTATATTAGTAGGCGGCTGGAGAGATCAAATAGACCATTATTCCATAGCTATAGCCTATCAAGCCAAATAATTAAATGAATTTATCAAAAATATATAACCACGGATAAAAAAATCAATATGCAGAGTGAATTTATTTTCAATATACTTGGAAGAGAACAATTTTAAGCACCGAAGAAAATTACCCAAGAGTCGAACTTTGGAATCCCAACCTGGATATTATAATAATTACAAGAACATACTTTATATGCTATAATAAATAAAAAATATTATACTATGAAATAAATTTATAAACACATATCTTAAAAAGCTTAGCGGGTTTCCATGGTGACGTTTAAAACATTTTTGGTATTTACCCAAGCCTCGTTTTTCCCAATTCACGAAACATCACGTATTTTCACATCATAGCCTGCATCTATCACCATCTCCATGCATTATCTCTTCATTTTGACTTGCCCGGAGTTTGGAATTTGTGCCCGATATGGCGATAGACTCACCCCCTATCACATTATGGGACGGAAAAACATATGGCGAAATGTGGTTGCACTAGTTGCACCTCTTGTTTTTTGACTTAAAAGTAATTTCTGTGTCCACTTTGTTCGTTTGGGTGAACATTACCAAAAAGTGAAAGAAAGAGGAACAAACCTTTTGTGTTACACAGCACATCACTATGTAATGCAAGTTGTTCCGTGTACATAATTTATCAGAGTAAATATCTTAGATTGAAATCTCGAGCGTCAGTCAATTGGTGACTCCATGTGGCCACGCCGCCACACCGTGATCGTACAACCACATCTTGATCTCACAATTGCCCCCATTCCCTCAACATTAAATTGATTGCTTCGAATTTGATTTAATAACCACCAAACATTATCTTGCTGCGTGATTTGGTGTCTATTTGTGGATGATGGTGACTGCCGTCGTGTGACGTCATCGATATGTCGTTTGGGTGATTTTAAAATGACATACCTTTGAAAAAAGATATGTTTGTTCATGTTTTCCTTACAATTATAATATTTCAATTAATTTTATCTGCATTTAACTCGTAAGAAATAATCTATAAAAATTCTAAAAGCTTTAAAAAAAGCTCTACTTGAATTTATCTGAAACATATTTTCTTTAATGCAATTGTCAATAGATTTAATATCAATATAGAAGAAAGAAGGTCCAGAAGTATCCGCTTATAAAACAGACTGAAAATTACTTTATATGTGGTTACGATATTTTAAGTTAGTTATTATAGCCAGATAAGTTATGCGCAAAGCGCACAGCAAAAAACTATTGACAAACGTTTAGGTATATTTTAAAAGCCCGTTCATTATGATTATATTCGATTATTTGTTACTGTATAGTTTGCGTTTATACCTTATATAACAGTATTAACTTTAGTAAATAACGAAATAGAAAAACACAGGAATATAAAGAAACAAATGAAATATAATATAACTATGAATAATTAAAAATTAATGAAATGAAAATCATTGTTTTAACTTCTGGATGAAATCATGGATTAATTGATATAATTTGAATTGTTCAACTTGTAGTTTCAATTCTGCTTCTGGGTGACTTTGTGAAGTTTAAAACGAACAAAATCGATACGAGTTTAAAGGTTACTGACATTTGAATTGTTGTTTACGCCATTGAGATCGAGTTCTATAAAAATAGTAATGTTGTTAACCTCAAAATATATCGGAATCGGGTCGTCGCGTTGCGCGATAACGTAAATACGAAACAAAAATTAAAAATAATGATTTTAATATAATATTATTGATATGACATTTAAACTAGAAACAACAAAATATAATGACATTTAACTTTCGTTACGACTTGACGTGACGGCTTGTATTTTCGCCGAAAAATAATAACACATACTCCCATGCTACTTCTAGTAGTACTCTACTAGATGTCTCTGTAAGTGTACTTTCAACCAATGCTACACAATTGGTTACTGCCATGACCCATATCCCAAGTGATCCATCATGTCGCAAATCCGTCTGGGTATATATCCACTAAAATAAAAACAATAGATAAACGATAGGATTCTAGAATTATCCATTTTAAAATCATAGTCACTGCCCAATTGGCGATAGGACACTTAGTACGCTATGTACGCTATGTTTGTCTCCAAACTTAGTAGAGATATTTATGAAACATAATAAATTTTTCCTAAATTGAATTTACATATACCAATAAGTTTACAATAAAAAATTGTGTACAAGAATTTGAGCGTGCTATGGGTATTATGTCAAGATCGCGCGTGACGCACGCCGCGACTTTGGGCGCATCGGACAACAGCGCGCCTTTCAACTGAGGTCCCATTGTTTACGCAATCTGCCTTCATAATATATTTATTTACATCAAACGAAATGTTTATGTAGGTGTTTAGATACAATAATAGTTTTATTGCATATAAAACTCTGTAATAAAATAAAGCTATTGGCAGATTGTAAAAAAATTACCAATATTTTTTAACCATACCAACTAAACTTGAAAATGGCGGAATCGAGGCTATGACCATGCTGTACATGTCTCTTATTCAGTACCTTTAACCATTACAGCGAAATAAGTTGGAGAAAACCATGACGATTTATGACATACCAATGACGTTATTACGTCTTTTAGGTTTTTTTTATATTCTTTGTCAGGCTATACACGAGTCGGTTTCGATAAAAATAATTATAAAGTCTAAAAGGTAAACCGCAAAAAGTACTGATATAATAAAGTTAATTGAATTAATTTTTATAATTTAAATGGGTGAGTGACCTCTGAAGGCTATCCTTGGACGTCACCTACTATCAGTACTATGGCAAAAATACTAAGAGATTTGTAAATTCCCAAATTAAAGTATGTCTAAAAGCAAATTAATATTTCGTGAAAAGGAAAACCATTCACCGACCATACGAACAGCTTATTCACTAACTTGCGTAATTTACCTCCAAAAATAGACTTTCCATTCCAGGGTTTTGTCATGCGTGCATGGGAAATGAAGAATTATAATAGGCGGTAAAAAGACCTCTGTGTTATGTTTTTGTTTCATTCAATCATTCATATTAATAGTGAACCTTCTAGTACTTAGCACAAAATTATTTACAAAAATCCCTTCGCCGCATGTGTTCATTTATCAGTATAGAGATAAAGTCATAAATCAAAAATAGGATTTTTGTAATTATTTCATTTGTGCCCACATGGGCACGTTTAACGATCATTTAATATCAGGTACACCGCTTGCTCGTTTGCCAACTTCTATAAAATGTTTCTACTCGATAGACTATGTCATTTTGATCCTTTAAAATAAGAATATGCTTTATTTTGCAACGTCATCGTAAACAACGTGGTCGTAATTTGCATATTCATATATAGCTAAATAAAAACTGTCGCAAAAAAGTAATAGTAAACAGTTGGAATTCAAATATGAACACTAAAGGCTGTACAAAATGTTTTATTTATATTTAAAGATGTTATTAGATAAACGACGCACATAGAACGAGAATAGTACATATGTGGAAAATTCCGGTATGTTTTAATAATAAATTTAACCATGTAGCAGTGAAAATATGAACTCTTTAGTACAACTTCACATTTAATAATTGTCGAATCATCAAGGTAATTGAAAGAGTCGTTGACAAATTCACTTGTCATATTAAATCCAAGAAAGTTATTTTCTCTGTCGGCGTATATATATATACATATACATATGTATATACATATACATACATATATGTAATATACAAATATGAAATGAGTAATAGTTAACTCACCTTAAAATATAAATAATAAAAAATCCTTTCTTTTTTTGTTCTACACTACAGACTGTATACCGACCCTGTATATGAATTTCTGGTAGAATTATCTTTGGAGATAAATTATATGAAACCAGTTCGTAGGACGTTTACATATCTTACATACTATTTTAATACTTAAAAGATACTTCGAAAATAGCATAATAAGGAACTACTGGACTCATTCAACTATCCTCGAGTTGACATCTTCGATACAGATGTTTATCTAAATGACAAACATACAAAACTCAGTGTCAGTATAACCATGAAGCTGTGTATGCGTTTTTAATAACAATGCCTCTAAATAAATATTTTAGTCTACGCCAATACTGTCATATGATATTTTCTTACATGTCTTAACGTCAGAATAAATCTATATTGAACAGTGTTATTGGTAATAAAATCTATTATAAAATACAATTTCTGTGGCTGATTGTTTGCGAACTGTGGTTGTTCAAGATCGATATTTAAATTAAATAAGCATTTATTATTAATGTCTATAATTATAAAAGTTAGTTACTTGTATTGGTAATGACACTTAGCTCACGTGGTTACCCGTGTGCATTTTCTAATTACGCAAGTTGACTTCAGTATAAGCACGTTGCCGACACAACAATAGTTTCAACCAATGTCATTTTATAATAAAGACAGACACAGACACTATAACATTTACATGTACAGATGTGGAGAAGGACCTTCTGCGTCCTTCAGTCATAACAGTTTTTTGTATAACATTTACAAAATCACCCGGTAAAAGTGTGCCGTGACAGACACATTTAGTTTATTATAACAATCCTATATTAAGCCTTACCAGTGTAACTTTAAAATATATATTATTGTATCGCTTTTTTAAAAGTGTTCAGCAAAAAGATTAGGACAATATTAAGTCTTAACTTTCACGCGCTTATAACATATGTAAAGTAAAATGAAATCTTTGGTTTAAACTTAAATGCCAGTCAAACAATGATATCTTATCTTTTTTCTGATTACTTTTAAAACGTGACTCGATTAGATAAATGCTGTGATTTGTGCATATAACAATCTCACGTTTTACCTCGATAATAAAATTTAATAATACATTATTAAACATAATGATGTAAAAAAACTGTCTCGGTGGCGGATTTGTATCATGTATTATATGTATAGTACGACTGGAAAGTTGGGGTCACGGGTTCTAATCCCGGGTAGGGCAAAAGTGATATTTGAGTTTTTTCTACTTAATATCAACCCGGGGCTAAGTTAGGTTAGGTATGACGATAGGTTCGCCACCTATCACATTATGGGACGGAAATCATAAGGCGAAATATGTATGCACAAGTTGCACTTCTGCCTACTGGAATACAGGCTTGAGGTATGTTGTTAAGTCTTCGCGAGAAGTATCCATTAACTCAATGCGATGATTAGGCACTTGACTCATTGGCGGTGCCAAATACGGAATCGTTTCTTCTGGAACAATTTCCAGAACGGCGTTCCATTAAAACCATACTAAAGTTTATTGGATGAAATCATCGCCACTAATTTAACTCCGACGCCTTTACCCGTGTATACATCCAGATTGTACGGTACAGTCTTGCTAATAAATCACACCTACATTGCAATGAAATTTAAAATACTTATTTCCTTTGATCTTACCGACGTGATCTTACAAACTGGCAGCAATTACAATTTACCTCTCACGGATATGGGCTTGTTAAATTATATATGTATTTCAAATACTTATCATTTTTTTTTCTAAATAAGGATCAAATAAAAACATAATGTAGTTTACATTTTCAGACACCTAAAAGGCAATCGTAAGCACACCTACATCCCTATCTATCTTAACTTTGTTCTTTTTATTGAACTTTAGCGCCATCTATGTATATATATGTCAAATAAATGACTCTACTTAATTTATATCTATGTAACATTACAGGTTTAATAATTTAAACGAAAATGATTTTCAAGCATTTCCTTTTTTTTTGCTCACCTGTGTTCCTAAAAATCGCTCGTTGACCGTGAATGAGGAACGTCTCGGCTGACAAATGAGAATCATGAATTAATAATGACATCTCTTAGCCTTCGATCGTCATAGCACTTTTCCAAACTGCCTAGAAGTTTTCCTCGTCGTTGTCAATTTAAAGTTTTTTGATTGCCATCCTCATAGTCTATGACCTTACATGTCGTGGTATACAGTTCCACAAATCGTACCATCCTTGTCTTATTTCACTTATAATGTTCTGTTTCATTTTTTTTGTTTCAAAACCTTTACAATGAACCAAAACTATGTCTTAAGTATAGCATTGACTTGGAGAATCTATTAGATGAAATATTACTGTTCACTAATTAGGTAATAAGAATTTAATGAAAAAAAATTTTTAGTAGATTGATAAATACAAAATTAATCGATACGAGGAAAATTAAAAATAAATCTACTTTTCGGGATAAACTCATCTCTAATTGCATATGATAATTTTTAATTTCATAACAGCAAAGAGTTGAACAAAAAAGAAATATATAGTTGAAAACAATTAAACAAAATCTTCATGCGTGCACAAATTAAATGTCTTTATGTTGTACCGTGATTGAGCAATAAATCCATAAGCCATTTTATTTTCGTGTTCACGAAATAACATCACATAAAAGCAGAGCGCGTCAGCTCAGCTATCTTAGTAATAAATCTGCCGTCTTAACTTATCTTTATTAATGTTAATTGTCGTTGAATGTGACTTCAAACAACAATCTTCAACTTTTAGTATTGCATTTAAGAAAAAGATGTACAATTGAGTACACGTTTTTAATTCCTTAAACAAGTAATGTTTAGCTATTAAAGTTTAAGATTACCGATTACTAATTCATTTTAAATCAGGAATCTTGTGTAGACTCTCTTTTAAAAATCTTTATTAAGATTGTCATTAATTAAGCCAGAGCAAGTTACGGCAGTAAATCAAGTTAATTTAATTACTAAATTATCCGAAATAAGATAAACTTCATTGCCGTATATGCAGAATTTCAACGTTAGCCATCTTAATCTACTTCTAAAACGCGATGATTACGTTTCATGTGTGTACATACAATAACCGTTAATTGTAAGCGATGTTAATGTGACAAAAAAAAATTAATGCGACTCGAACAATCATTAAATACGACATTGGTCATAAGTAATGACAACTTGATATATCCAATAAGACATTGTGGTTGGTTTAACATATCAAGATGTGTTCTTTAAATACTTTTGTGGTTTTATGCTCGGATGACATACTCATAGTGATTTTTATTATGTTCACTTTATTTTTCTGCGTATTTATTGATATTTAGTAGTTAAGTAGTTTAATTATTAATTCACAATATTAATAATGATAATAATAATAATAATAATAATAATAATAGTGCGGAGAGACAACCAGAAAATCGATCCTTGCAAAGAAAAGAGTTACATGTACATTACAGATGTAACTGTTTTCTTCATTTGGGTCGAAATATGGATAAACTGATGGTAATGAGAAAGATCGGGGGCATAAGATCATAGGGTCGATCCAATGCTTCAATCAGGTAAATTTGCGCGTTAAAAAGAAATCCTATAAGAGAAATACTTAGTAAAACAGCTAAGGAAAGTTGGGGATCACCAATTTGAAGTAGAGTGGTGTCCTTCTAAGCTTTGTTTGATGAGGTGCTGTAAGGTCAATCAATTAATCCTGTACCTTCTTATTCTTTCTGATAACGTTATTCTATTTCCTTAAGACATCAAAAATTGTACAGACAAACTTTTAAATCCAAGAATACAGAAACCGTAAACCCTAGTTATATATAAAACGCTCGCGTAATTTTATAAGTTAAACTTAATTAAAGCAAATCACGTTACAGTCAAAGTAGATGTAACCTACATTTCGGTGATGGCAAAACGGTCCAAGAAAAGACACTAATTTTGCCTATTAATGGTTAAAATATTCAAATGAGGCGGTTTGCCTAGCGAACGAAATGCAACATTACCATAAATACTGCCTCTGTTTCCAATCGACCAACCTTTAAGGGCCATGTCGACTTGTTACATTAAAATTTGCGATGTCTTTATTGACAGCGCTGTTAAATTGATTGAAATATATGATAATTTTATTTTGAATACTTTGCCTTTTTAATAATTGTTCACTTGAAGAAAACATTACCTAAGGAATATTTATTTAATGCTATCTCATTATCCTGAATGAGAGTCGAAAAAAATATAAGGAAATCAAACAGTCAGCCATCAGAAGCTGCAAAACCAATTGACGTAGTCAACTATCAAACGTGACTTCAACCGTGAAGGTTGGAACAAAATGAAGATAAACAATTTTTATTGATCTAACAACGATTTTTTTGTTAGCAACAACAGGTCAGTGAGCAAGAAAATTAATTTACGACCGTAATGTTTAAATTTAATAAAGCTGTCAATTAATTTTAATCTCTATACTAGTGATACCTAGTTAGGTTAAAATTACAAATGATTTTTTTACAGCCTAATTAAATCATTATTATAATCAATGTGTGAGATAATCAATACTCCAACTGTTTTTTTTTTCTTAACTTCTTCCCACTTCTTTCAATTTTTTTATTTGAAATCTCGTATCTTAAGCAAATTTATTGCGTACTAAGTAATAATCACTAGAAGACTTGTAAGAGAAATAAAAAAATAACAATAAACAACGCTTACCGTGGTACATTTAATTTTAGCTCAAACGATTTCAAATTACCTGTAAAAACAAAAATAGAGCTATTAATTAAATCTTATTTCAAGAAATTGTAATTAATTCACATTTTTTCCTTAAACTACAAAAAGTTTCTTAAATAGAATGACGTCAAACCTGGCCGGAAATTCATCATATAAAAAAATTCGTCCATTGTTACACAGTGGAGCGAATCGGACCGAATCGGGTAACTACTAGTCGAAAAAAAAATGTCTTCCCAATGTTATAGTCTTCACGTTAACAGCAACCAAATTAAGCTCGGTGACGTATATACATTTACATATCTTTCAAGATTGCATTAGAAACTCAATTGTGTGAACTCCGTTTCGCTACTTTATTCTATAATATGAATTAATTAGTACTAATATCATATTTTTTATTTCATATTTCATAGCTTTATCAAGGAAACTAGCAAGGAAAAACATATACACGTTAGATTTTGGACAAGCGGAACATTTATTTCTGATTCAATAATAGCATTATTGTCTCCAAGGATAGTTAATAAATTAATAAACAAATTCCTCAAATTTAGTTTGCTGTTATAAATACTTTTTGGTTGCAAGGAGGTTTTAATAAAATTGCAGATTTAGTAAACTTATGCCTCCAGAAGTAAAACAGAACGCTGTGCAGTCCAAACATTAAAAAAATAAGTTTGAAAATCCTTAAAAGACGCATGGGAGGAAAACAATTTATTTCATTCACTATGTCCTTGATACAAGAGTAAACATTTAAACTGTTGTCGATAGCTTAATCTGTTTAGTAATTATAATAAATACACATTATATGTAATAAGACGAAAACACAAAGTTGCAAACTCCAATATGCTGTCGTTTTCATAAAGGATCTAAAACAGATCGTATGTATGTAATTATAAATCGTTCAAGGTCGTACGTGTGCAAATACAATAGTGTACCCAGTGCTAAGCAACACGATGGTACTAAAGACAGGTAGGAATGTTATAATCATAAACTGGGTCGGCAGTGACGTCAATACATATAGACCGTGTGCTCAGCACCTCAAACAAACGCCACGAGACACGTTTTAAGGTTGCGAAGTAGCTGCGATTGCGAAATCAAATATAATTTTCAACAATATAAAGACATGGTTACACTTATATCAATGTTGCATTATTAGAATTATCTTAAACCATGTATTTTTTATAACTTTAACAATAAATAAAAATCACGCTATTTATCCATGAAGGTTAGACAGAGATTACTGATACCTTTTGGCACACTCCCACGTTGTGTATGCCCGAATTTCTCTTAAATTACGGACAATTTTTTTATTTATGCTTTCAACATACTCTTGCCACCGAAATATATCTTTACCAACATAAATCTCCACATTTATGCTACAGTTTAGCTAAATAGTCACAGCTAGTACTTCTAAACGTTCGGAATCTCATCTGGATTAATTTTCCTATCATGTTTCTGTCAAACCTTGTATATCTTATATCACAAATTTATTATTGCAATTTGTCATATTTTTTGCCTAAAGAATTAATATGAATAATTTGCAGCAATAATTTACGTTTGTCAATTCATAATTATAGTGCAAAGCCACTTTACAAAACTAGACCGTAAAACCTAAGTCTATATTTGGTCCTTAATTGCTAATATTGTATTCCTGTCGTTATTTGGTGCCGTACCCTAACTGTAATGTCTATGTTAGAACTTAATCTTTTATACCAATTTAAGTTATTATTAACTTCACATGTTTCTGTTTGCAGTTGAGGCTTAAATTATAGTGTAGCTTGTTATTTGTTCTTAACGTAACGAAGGCAGTTAGACTATAAAATATAAAGCTACACAATAATCTTTCGAAAATAAATTCTCTCACCATCACAATAAAATCTTTGATTTTCTACCTTTCGCTTCAAATGGTGTTATCAAAAATTAGATGACATCTTGCATATTTTGTCGCTTTTAAAATGAATACATAAGTTTTCACATCATATTTATTATTTCTTATTCTTATCGCCTAACTTTATCTCCAAACAGATCATCTTACGATATCTTATTTGGCATCTATTTTGTTAATTTAAACAAACATAACAGTTCAGCAGTCAGCACCGATCGTTTAAATGCATTCCTAATTACACACATACACATATAATGTAATCTTCTTTATCTTCCTCGTTGTAATCTTCATCAACCCGTAGATAAGTAAGTAGGTGGCAGCTTATCGTCAGCCGTGACACTGATCACTGTCATCAGCCTAATCTGTTCCTAATTGTCAGTGTCGTTGTCTACGACGGGAGCGTTGGGTAAACAAATTAATGATGTCACTGATGACGTCTGAACTTTATAGATGCGTATTAACATCATGGTATCATTTGATGTACTTATATTGATATTGTACTTTCTACTATTATTGTACTTTCTTATAGGACGGAAAATATATGGTTACTACCCCTTACCCGTGTACCCCACAGGCATGATGTATGTTTTTTTTTTAGATGCGAATTCAAAACTCCTAAACTGCTACCGTGTTTTAAAAACCGAATATCATTTTTCCCGGGATTCAACCCGAGACCTCAGCAATGCAGTCGAACCGTAACACAACTGCGCCACCGAGGCGAGATATATATTGTACATTCGTTTATTTCATTATATGTATCTATGAATTTTTAACAGCATTAGCGATATCTTAAATTGTCCCTTCTTTTAAAAACTCATATATTCATATATATCTTCGTATAAAGCTACAGTGTGAAACTTTATATTACTCCTAATCCTTTCAACATGTTCCACGTTCGCTCGATATGTAATTATGACTCAATTGGATCGTAATTTGTTCATATTTATTGCTAATATTACTTGGAATTTAAATGACAGGGTCATTAGGGTTTGTCAGATGTATTCTATTGGTTGACTTTGACACAAAACATGATTTACTAGTAAGTTATAAATAAATTTTTCAAACAAAAATCTACAATTCTTGGATTTTCTATATTACAATAAAATAAAATTTGAAAGAGCTTTATTGTCTCTTTCCACCTACATTGCTTTTTTTTACATATTACATTTTATATACTACAAGGTGGCATACAAGCAAGCGGTACACCTTACAGTGACCGCTACGCAAGAACACACTGCAACAACTAAAAGAGTTGCAGATGCGTTGGCTACCTCCGAAGGACAGAAGAAAGGTTTAACAGAAAAAGGATAATTCCTTTCCTATTGATCCTATCATCTGTATAAACTTAATTAACAACTATAAAACTTGTAATAAAAATAAATTTAAATTGTTAAAACACATAATTTAGATTTTTTTTGTTTATGACTACGTGAAAAATATTATTAATTATTTATGGACACATCAATAGCATTTTGTGACATCTCAGTGTCGCGTTGTAATCTAATGATTCCATCAGATATCCCCTTTTTAAATTATTTGCAATAAAAACTACTAAAATGTTCCCATGTATTTGCTATAATATTTAAACTTATATAAAAACAAATATCAATCTTTTATCAATTTTGTACAGCAGGAAAAAAGAAAACTACTTTAACCTAAAACCCACGACCGTCCAAACATGCACGCTACAAAGTCAATTTATATAATAATCACGTCATAGTTATATATGCATAGTTGTAAAACGCGGTTATGGGCACGTTTCGCGTGGTATGCGATTGCAATGATATGGACCACCGCAGTCGCTTGCTTTATTAGACGGCAATCATGTGGCATCAAATACTTAGATTTGATTATGTAACTTAGTATTTAAATATAGTTAATTATATGATATGCATCTACAAATACATCTTTATGTATTTACGGTGTAACATATGTCCTTACAAAAAACATTAATCTATAATTCCTATAAATCATATAAATGAAATTAATTATAATGATGAAAGTGAGAATTTTATATTTAAATATGAAAGAATATGTTGGTAGAGACGGTAGATCTAAAAGACGATGGATGGTTTGAGTGAAGGATGATTTATTAACTTATTTTTTTAATTTAAATAATCGTTAATAGAGAGGCTTTAAAATGGTGAAGAACTTGTTATGCCAAACCCTATTAACATGGAAACAGCAGGTACAGATAATGTAAAAATTAATAAAATTTAACTACATACATAAATACAATAAGACGTTACAACAATGTTATAAAGGAAATTCTCTCTTACAACAGTAATATATAAGCTGCGAAGAAAAAAAAAGAGTAATACGGGTTAGAAAAGATAAAAATATCAGAAAGCAGATACTTTCGTATCATATTAAATAGCGACTGAAATTAAAATAAATACGTACTTAGAGACAATTATAAAGTCAGATAGAATAATGTCAAGGGTATTCGTGCTTTCAATAATGCATATACAGTTAGTAGAAATTAAAAATTAAATATTGATCTAACAACGTTGTTACAATAATACTAATACGACAAGTACAAATTTACGTTAACGACATTAAAAAATAATGATATATGCTATTATAAAAAAGTCATTTTTATTTGAGTACACACCATTAAATCGGATGAGTTTGTTTAGGTATTAAATATTTGTTTTCAACTAATTTCAAGATTTACTATTTAGTTTGAAATTACGTGAATATTTGTTTATTTATTTGACATAACTGCCTCAATGGTGCAGTTATGCACGGTACGAAAGTTATATTTTAGTTTTTTTTTTTCAACTTATTATCAGCTCGGAGTTTGGAATTTGTGCACTATATGGCGATGAACTCACCACCTATCATAGGGACGTAAAAACATAAGTGCACTAGTTGCACTTCTGCCTACCCATTCGGGGAATAAAGGTGTGAGATTTGTTTATTTAAGATAGCTTAACTTTGAGTATGACTCAAATAGGAATAGAAATAATGCTGTAAAGAGACATTTTGACTAAAATAAGAATGTATCAGAAAGTAATTTTTTCTGTGTTTGGGATCTTATATTGACTGGAATATCAGCTGTTACGGCGTTGACAATTAAATATTTGCGATATGTTTCAAAAATCATAACCAGTATATGTCCTGACTGGTCAGGAAAATAAAACAACTGCAGTCAACCTACTCCGGTCCTTTTTAAATATATGTAAATACAATCTCTAGTTGTTTTTTAAACTTGCTGTACATTGCAGATACTTTAAAAAGCGACGAGTTTATCAACTACTAAAAAAAATATTGTCGTTTCACTTGATATGGATTTCCGTGACAACCGATTACAATTGTCATTCTTTTGTTGACTGTTCACCGAATCCGTTTTATACGGATGCGCTTTTTGCGTACACATTGCATGGTAACATTTTTTTAATGTGCATAATTTAAATATACAGCTGATTATAAGACTGTTATAATAACATTAAAAAACTACAGTTCACTAAATTTATAAAAGTCATCATAATTTTGATATCATAAGATATAACTTACTGTAATATAATCCCGCTTGACAACTGCAAAATTTTGCTGTCCGCTGCGTCTCTATTTATTTGCATCACGCTGCAGTGTGAGTCAATAATGTCACTTTATACTTATTATTTTTAAGCTTTACTTGTTTTTTTTTTATTACACTCATATTTTTAGTATTTGAGTATGGAGTTACTTTCTTCGATGGAGAAAAAGTTACCAAAGTAAAAAGTTATACGAAACGACATTTTTACTAAAGTGATTATTTTAATCACCAAACATTTTATAACCGATGTAATAAAGCGAATAGCTCTAATTAGTAAAGGGCAAATACCTTTTTCCCTGAAGAGGTAGGCAGAGTTGCAACTAATGCACCCACTTTCCCCATATGTTTTTCCGCTCCAATATATTGTAGAGAGTGAACCTATCGGGCACAAATAATAAACTCTGCTGATATCAAATTTGAAAAAACCCAACATCTATATGAAATATGAAATTGCAAATAATTTTATAACATAATTAGATTAGCAACCTATTACGTCAGCATTGAATCATCAAGGAAATGCATTGTGTCTCTTTATGGCAAAATAGTTTGCAATGAATATTTAACAAATCGTTAGGAATAAAATACATTATTTATATTACATTACGCGTGGTAATAGGTTAAGGTATTCTATAATTGATCAGTAAAATGTCTTCAATTTTCTACTAATGAAGATTTACGCACACAAAATTTGCGAAGAATATTTTAATATTCCTAAAGACGATCGAGAACTTTCTAAAATGATGAACCGTAATATGTGTAACTACTTTTCAAATAAACAAAAAATCGTAAGGATCAGATGTTAAAGATAAATCAATAATCGAACCATAATCTTACAATAATTGGTAAAATATAGTAAAAAAAATCGTTATTCAAGATTACATTTCAGTATATCAAGAATACGCTTTTAAATCTAGTTAAATGTCAAGATTATTTTGCAATCTACTTATTGATTTTTCTTTAGATCCCGAAACCATAACTACGAAATAAACTCTAACTAAACAAAGCAATACATTCTCTAATTTCGATAATTGAATTAACAAAATAAACAATAATCTCATTTACAATTGTGAAAATGCAGCTATGACAATGCACACACACTAAACAATTTTCCTCACTGCGAGCAAATCAATATCAAGGAATGCTACAAATTATTATAAAGTGAAAGTAAGACGGGTAAAGTGATGTATGCTATTGTTGAGAATAAAACAAAGTTAAAAATAAAACAAATAAATTATAATGATGCTATTAAATTCAGTATTGCATTTTTGATTTCCTTAAAATAGTATAGTAATTAATTATAACTAAAGTTACGCAAATCGCTCTAATATCTATTTACGAATTTAAACAAAGTAGAGTAAAATATAAAAAAATGACATGAAAAAAAGTAGGATAAAACGTTAACTTATTGCATTAATTAATCAAACTCCTAAATATTCTCGTTACAAGAAAATAATTGATAATTATTAAAAAAAAATAATAAGGTTAAAATCCGTTTTATTTAGGACTCACTTTCTAACTACATTTAAAAGTTACATTAAATTACATTTAATCGGTATACCAGTATTAACGAGTGCTAAAAGCAAGCGCGCTAAGAATGTTTTCGTGGATGTATCTAAACAGCGTGAAATTCAGTCGAGGCATTGTTTCAACATTTGCTTGTTATGATTCATATGTTTTTGCGCACTATTCGACAATTATCGGAATGCTCGGTTTTGGCGTAATTATAGCAGCCACTAGAATTCATTGGTGGTAATTCAACGAATTGGAAATTTTTCTGCATATTTATTGTGGGAGCTGTTAACTGTTCTAATTATAATAGTTTCTAGTTTAATAAATATTTAAACTTATAATTTTTAAATTTGTAAACCGTCTTTATCCGTCACCTTAAGCCATTGAAAGTCTACTGCTGGATGCAAACCTCTCCCAAGGATCTCTTGTTTGCCGCACTTCTTCTGCATTTCTACAGTCTTGACCGTCGTTAATAAATAAATTTTGAACAACGATTACGGAATATTTCATTCATCTAGGAATAACTTGTAGAGAACTTATTAATCCAGCTTACCAATCAATGTCGTTGTCTGCTAACGAAATTTTAAGGCATTTGCTAAAGTAATAATTAATTAAAACGAACAATATTTTTTTTCTTTCAACTTTCAAAACATAAATTAAAATGATTTTAATTTATAAGAATCTTAACGGTTTTAACTCGTATTATTTCCGGATGCTATACATCTCTTTGTGGATGAACTACGTCATTACCTTGTTTTATTGAAACATTAATAAAGAAAAAGGTAAATGGGACCGCATTCTTCAGAAACGAGAAATTGTAAAATGCACATAAATCACCATACTGGTAACATAAAACGTCTCATTGATTCATACATGCCAGAACAATTAATTGAAAATTAATATTTTAGAAACAATAATACAGGAATAATAAAAATAATATAGAAGAATTACTATAAAAATATTTGAATGTTTATAGCTTCGTTCATAGACGACGTTTCTAACTAAACTAAACATAACTTTGTTATGATAGACTTATCAAATTAGAAGCTTGTATTAAAAACATTTAAACATTGTTAAAGAATATGTTTGAGATATTGAATCGAATTATTAGCGGATCCAGGGAGGGGGATCTCTTCATCAAACCAAGGATCGAAATCATGGGTTAGTCATTGAATGGAATTGTTGGATATTTTTAACTTAACTTACATCCAAACTTGGACAGAAAGCCACCAGTAGATCGGTTAATCCATCGTGCGGTTAATAGACGTTCGTAAAAAACTACGCTAAATCTTATATTTAAAAGATTAGTAGTATCATTAGCAGTTATTATATATTGTTGATACTTGTCTTAAATAATTGTTCGGGATAATAACAGAAAGGGGTTTAATCTGGTGTTTAACACCGATTGTACGGAGACAGGTCTCTGAGGTTATCGGAGGCAACTTGATAGTTCCTACGTCATTGCATAATTAACTCTCAAGGCGGTCTATTGACACGTTTTGTTTCATTAATTAGCTAAAAAATAAATATTTATTTATTCAAGCTTTGTCAGCCATAATTTAAGCAGACGTAGAAGATGCATTATAAAACAAGAATGATATACAGATACGAATTGGAATTTGAATTACAAGATGAAAAAAAAAATGATTTAGATATGAACAGTCTGTTTTGTTTTGACCAACAATGTGGCGAACGATAGACTATTGGTGGTAAATCATATTAATGTAATATCGAGTGAAAATTAAAAACGTTGTAAAAACATATTGATTAGAAATGGTATTATTAGAAATTGAATATGTGTAAAGTAACAATACAGTAAAATCAATATCATAGATTAACTAAATTATTTGTCATGGAAAGAAAACGAAACAAAGATCCGTTGTTTACGTAGCGGTCTCAGACAAGTCACATTTATCAAGAAGTCAACTTTTAGTCACCATAAACCTTTTAAAATTATAACTTAACAAAATGCCCGAACCACACAATGGTGTTGGAACAAGCCACGTTGTCGGATGCGGTGTACAATGAAACTATAAATCTTTTAATACATCGAGGGCTGTCAGATTGTATTACAACAGGTGAAAGGCATTCGTAAACTGGTAGCTCGACTTTTTCATAATTTATTACTGAATATACATACAGAACATACGTACGAATTATTTTTTAATCGAGTACGGGTAATATATTTGTATATTATTGTATAATTTGTACCAATAATAATGCGTGTTACAAGTTACAAGTATATCACAGTAGACCAAATAGTATAATTACTATTACTAGAATTGTAAGTTATATTGGCTGTTATGTTTTGATACAGGGGCTTTGCCACATAATAGTGAAGATTAATCATTGTATGTAGTATGTATCACATCGTTTTCTAATATCATTTTTAAATCTTGGGAGACATGCGAAACCTTTACTATATATATAATTTACTTAAGATAAAAAAATTCTACGATTTATTTAAAGATTTGTTTCCACTGCGTGCATAATAAAGATTGTTTCTAATTCTCATATTAAATTTATCATTAGTATGGTTTAAATATACACAAATGGACATACGATTAAACAAATTAACTGCGAAACAATCACGCACTGGTAAAGGAACATTATTTTTAATGTTCAGTGTTACGGTTAAATGCAATACTTAATAACTTAAAAGTCGCATTGTGCATTGTTCGTAACAATCAGGCTGTATTTACATTATTAACTTAACTTGAGTAAACTCGTTAAAATACACAACCATCATTCCATCGTTTAAATGTAAATTTTGGGAACCCATCGTCGTATTTAATTAAATATTCTTTAAGTTCTTTAATTATAAAATTGAAATATCCTATGCCTTTAAACCAATAATAAATTTTTAAATATTTATTTTTACCTATATTAAACGAAATCGCACAATATTAATGTTATAATGGAAATACTCTACAAAATGTTTATTTTAGATAGACTTTTCTTAATAAATATCTCAGTGCGTGAAATTTGGCAACGATTCAAACTCTGAACACATGTGGTAAATTTATGTTTTGACTAAGAATAGAGTTAGAAAAAAAAACAAGTTAAAATCTATACTATTTATATTACATCTTCATAGTATTGTATTAATGTATTTTCTTTCTTATTTTATAACTTTAATTTATAACAAATAACGAAATTATAAAAATTACCTTGAACCCATCGAACAAGAATAATCAAATCATTATGATAAGATTATTGCAAAATTTAACCTCTTTAAAATGTACGAGTAATCTCACATAATGCTTAGATTCATGGCTTCATTATTTAATCGAAAATGTCAAGGATTTATATTAAATCGAAGGTCTGTTAAAAAGTATTTATGTAGAACGTCATTAAAAATTATCCATCAGATAGACATCATGTATTCCATATTCAAAATTATGCATATCGATCCAACCCACCCGTGACAAGTGTGTAACTTTTATACTAAAAATATATTGATATATTTATTTTAAACATATATATACATATATGTGTGCTTTTTTAGTAACCAAACTTTTAGTAGACAAATTATAATTTAAAGTACAGGAATATTTCGGTGTATTTTAAAACGTGCCTTGCACATGTATTAGGTAGCGTTTCAAAATTAAATAATTACGTACAATACCTGACGAGTAAACACGTGGGAATCCGCTATAGCACAACAATAGATACGGTATACATGACGGAAATTAATAATGAAGGTAAAATACAAACAGAATACGTACAATATCAACAGCATATAACTATGTATTGCGTGTAAGCAGACTTACGTAATATACAATAGATTATTGTTGCTTTAGACACAGACATTCATCTTATCAATAATTTAAACCGATTTCGCCAAAGAAAAACTTACATTCTAGCACGTGTTTTATTGCAGTATAACGCAAATCAATATAA
Organism: Papilio aristodemus; assembly: GCA_016277805.2. Classification (NCBI taxonomy): domain Eukaryota; kingdom Metazoa; phylum Arthropoda; class Insecta; order Lepidoptera; family Papilionidae; genus Papilio; species Papilio aristodemus. The sequence continues at coordinate 1,238,939 of JAABKM020000006.1, read as the reverse complement.
TTATAATTAACTGTTTAGTTCCTACACTCTACACAACAATCCATCTCTATCCAATACATTAGTCGACACAAGATCTACGTCATAATAAATTCCTAGTTGCAACACCGCAATTTCAAGTTCATGAGTTTAAATGTACGATTCGGTTAGATGTAACTGTACAATTTTAACCTTTAAAATATACAAGACGCATCTAATATATGTTAGTACAATTAATAAAGGTAGGCCTAGAGAGGGACATATGATCTGGTCAAAGTTGCGAGGTGGGCTCTCGCTGGGATGAGATCGGCAATGGACTAATCTTTGTGGAAGAGATAACGACACTAAATAAATGCTACTTCACTGTGCTAGATATATAATTGATGATTGAAATGTTGAAGTACCAACAAGCTGTCAGGAGGAATATCAAAGAATTATCAATGGAAACCGTTCATTGACAAGCTGTTGGAGACAATGTGACAATGCGCAATGCGTGAAAAGAAAGGGGGTAAGTGGCACAACAAACGTCGTAACTAATGATACCATTTATTTTGATCGGATTCAGAACAATCGACGTCTACATTTCGGTACACAAATGATATATTATTATCAAAAGCCGTTAAATGCAATCATAGGTCAATTTTAGAACTTAAATGGATTTAATTTACAATTATTAATAATCGATTAACTTTGATTGACCTTATTAACATATTATTGAGTTTTAACTGTAGTAATTAAAAAGATCTTAATAAATTACGCACGCGAGACACAAAAAAAGATTGTTTATAAATTAAAATAATATTATATATCAAAATCATATAAAATGATTTTTGATCTTTAGTCACATTGAATCATTCAACCATTGACTATTGAATAAATATATGAAATAATTTTAGTTCTCAATTTAAATTATTATTATCAATAAGGAATATTGTTCTGGATATTCTTATAACTAGTCTTGATGACTGCGATATCAATATATATTAAAAGACAACTAAAGATCTTTATCCTCTTCTCGCATATCAAATTATGGACGACGTATAGCCGACTAACGGTAAACTTAAGTGTACTACACTGACACCCATTCGTAGAGAAAGTATCAGCGTTGGATACAATGCGTACCAAAATATCAGTACACGACAATATCCTATTTTCTTCCAACTATTTGATTCACTAGACAATAAAAGTAGACACGGATAAAACTAAACTACACGTATATCGAATTAGGTCAACCTAACGTTTTATTGACGTTGAAGAATTTGGGGGTAACTACTACATCAGTAGCGTCATCCCTCAAAGATCAGAAATGATGTCATTTTACATAAGCGAAACTGCAAATCTTACGAAAGGGCTATTTGATCAACAAGTGGTAAAACAGATTATAATTATTACGTCGTACATTATTAAGATTGAGATCATTAAAGATCTTATAAAAGTTATTTAGTAATGCCAATATCTACAAGTAACCTTAAAGGAAAATGTTGGAATAGTTCATTGCACAGTATTTAAAAACACATCAAAAGGTTGACGAAAATTTTGTTTTTTTTTTCGTAATCGATAACTGGTGAGATAAAACTAGCAATCAAAAGCAATGTGGGCTTAATGTTGGATTGATTTTGAGAGGTAGTAGAGGCAGATTATAAATTATGGTGATTGAAATATCACAAGTAAATTTCCAAAATGCCTAATTAGCGTTTACTTATCAAATTGACATCGAAAGGTCAGCATTTGATTTGCAAAAATCTGAATTTGATTTACGAAATGAAGGAACTTATCAATCTTATTAATATTAAATGTTGAAGTCATTGGTTCAACTAAATCTTGTCGTATTTTTCGTTCGTGTATTTTTTTGGCAATGTTTAACATGAAAGAATAAAAAACATCTAACCTATAAAATATCTCCTACGCAAGATTTTTCGTTTTTTTTTTATATTGTATAGTTAATTCGTCGCCAATGTTAAAACCTCGTAAACCGGTTTTTATAATTAACATTTGGACAATCTATATAGAGATCGGGCTTACAACAATTATCACGGCTTGTGCGCGGACAGTTTACCAATGACATTTGATAATCAACAACAAATTTAATAAAGGCAAGAAATTTCTTTTGTATCTATTGTAATAGCAAACTTACGAAAAATAACTTTCATATGATTAAAAAGTACATATTATTAAATTGTCCTATCTGAAAAGAGATATAATTAAAATAAATTATTTTATTCAAAGACGGCAGATGGGTGGACGCAAAATATTAAGTGATAAGCTAAACCCATCATACGAGGCAATCTATTATAGAATAATAGTTTCACATGCGTTTCCAGTCTTTTTGCAGTACCGAGGATCCAATATTTTATAGGCAGACTGCAAAAGCTTTGCTCGGGTCGATAGTAAAAATAAAAAGAATAAAATGTTTGTCATTTCCCAAGCAAGATAAAAAAAAATAACATTTAGCTTATTGCCTTATTCTAGTGTTACGACATCGCCATCAATAATTCATTTACCGCCTCCTAATCCATAACTATTATAAAACTGAGTCATGTTTGCGCATTGACTACATGAATAAAAAATCAACTAAGATCATTTACTTTATCCAATCTAAATTACTATTTTTAGATAAAATTTTTATGCGTTTCGTAGTTTTTAACAAGTTGGAACTGTCAGTTTGGTTGACACTGTTTACACACGGCATGTTAAGAGACGTTTTAGATTTATTGCCTAGTTAAAACAAGTTACCGGCTTTAGTTTTTCCGACCAATTATGATGCGGCCTTTAAGAAGATTAAATAGGCTAATGCAAAACTGTTGCAAGTTATCATTCGATATCACAGCCTATTAACATGACGTGGGATTGTGTTCAAACGCGGCTTTAGTCATAGCCATTTAAAGTTAAAAACGTACGACATTTTATCGGTTTTCAATTCTAATAATCCATCTAGATTTATTTGTCTATCTATAACGATAAGATTCTGAATTTGGATTTAATAAATAATCAAAGCGGTAAGACGAAATATAGAGTTGTATGTGCACGTGGTTCGTATCGTGCGACTAGTAAATTCCTAGCTGAAACTAATGTCATTATGAAATAAAATGTTATCACAATAATCAATATAGAATTAACTGAAAACCCAAATACTGCCTCTAGTCTCCGGTATCTTTGTTCTCATAAATCTTTTTTTTTTTAAATTTGAAGTTTGGACGTAAGATATAAGTTACCACATATGTGGAGTGAATAAGTTAACATAATTAATAGTTGATAGAGTAGATCGACTGGTATTATGAATATAAAATCAATTATTTATAATAAAAAGTAATTTATAATAGTACTTTATATCAATTATTAATTCCCCTATTAGTTGTTACCAATAGATAATTGAAACTACAATGAATGAAATGAATATTTTTTTTACGTTTTAAGAAAAAAAACTAAAACATATTGTATTAGACACGTCGAAGTTATTTTTCAATCTTAAAAACAAACTGTTACCCTTTTTTCAGTATGTAATATGGTTAGAATATTGTTTTCTAAAAAGTTCGTACCTATTTGCAATTCAATTAAGTACGGTAATTACAAATTCTGTTGTGTCGCGCCACTCTATAGATATCCAGTTTTTTTACTCGTTTTTACGCTTTCAGGTTTCCAATGCGCGCTTACATACCGGCACGGACATAAAAATATTTTTGTAATACAATGTTTGTATCGACGGACTCTCGTAAGATATTGTTACACTCATACCATAATATCATCAAAGAGATTGTCGAAATTATCAACTCTCTATATTGTTTACAATTTAACCAATCGTTTGTATAAGGTTTAATTTTTTTTACCTTAGGCGGCGGCGATACCGGCTCTGGCACATCAGAATCCCATTCCGAACTAAGATCATCACTGGATGCCTCAGTAAAGTCCTCATTCCACGGTACTTCCGAAAGGGAATTCTTCATCTGATCATACCCGGGCGACATCGTCGGCGGTCCATATCCGGGAGGTAGCGGACTGGACGATCTACAGTCTTCACAATTACACGGTTTCGGTCCAAATGTTTCTTTATACTGTAAGTCGGCTGTCAGATCGGACTTAGAGTTTCTCCTCGAGTCTCGTTTCCTTGCACTCCTCGGAGATAGTTTGTTATTGCACTGCGGTGGAATGTAATACTTGGTGGGTTCAGATAGCCGCCTGCCGCTGTCGGGCGTTTCGATCTTGACGGGTGTTAGTAGGGACATCTTTTTAGTCAAAGGCTGCTGCCTTTCGCTATTCGGAGATCTGTCCTCCGGCTCCATTGTATACCGTATGATGGGTATAGAGAAGGGAAACGCTTCAGGGCACTCTGGCATTTTGTTAAATCACTGAACACAGAATAGTCTTCCGCCGGTCTTCGGGAGAAGAGTTAACGACATTTTAGGATTCGTCACTAACTTGTCTGAGCACGCTTTACGCCCGATCGTTTCGACGATGCGACGCGCGCGCAATGTTCGCGCGTTCCTCCGAGACTGGCAGCGTGCTGGTTATTCTTTTCGCAGGTTGTACGCGCACTAAAATAACTCAAGCGGCGAGTGTATACGTTGATAGCGGGCGTTTGCTTTGAAACCGCAAATTTTTCTTTTTACTCGACGAACGAGGTTTCATCGCTCAAGTACGAAACTAATTGGTTACTTTATATTACAGCGTATGTCTACGACGTCATACGCGATAAGGGTCTTCGTGTTATCTTCGTTAAGTAGGATCGTGCCCCGCGAGCGGTTTATATTTTTTTTTTGTCTTGATACGCCAAACTTTAACGAAATCTCTATAATGAGATTTGATAATATCACTTCATTACAAATTATTTTGGTTACTTACAACTGATTTGTATTTTTTTTTTTGATAAATTTTAATTTATTTAAATTATAATATTTAAGTTTGATTAACCTTTGATAAAAACATAATTTAAAACATAATATATTTAATTTATGAAAAAACAAAAAAAAAACAAGAAAGTTTTATCGTTTACTTCCTTACATAATATTAACTTATTACTTACACTACCTTATCTTTGCTTATCACAGTTCATAAAGGTCCATCTAAAAATAGCCGCGTCTATTTGACGCAAATGTCATGTTTCTTAGTACAATAATTTGTAGATTCAATTTACGGACATGCATTTAGCTTTTGAATGACGATAATACTTTCGTAAATATTATCTATGGATGCTCTATGGCTTCAATTCAATTGATGTTTATTATATAGTCTTTACCAGTGTGTCCCAACCTTTTTTGTGCCCTGCCCCATCTTGACCTATGTATAGTTCTTATGGGGGGCATAATTGAAATGAAATTTACGTAATTTTTAATAATAAAAAATTGATTTGTTCACTTAAGAATATTAAATGATAGAATTTAAGTAGAAATCACTATGACATTGTTAACGAATCACATTCAGTATATTAAACATAAAAGGGAGTGAAAGGGTGAAACTCGTATCAAGTACATTTTCGAACTGCCCCCTTTTAGAATCAAACTGCCCCCTGTGGGACGAGGGCCTCTTTTTGGGAAACAATTATTTTATATTCTTTATCGAGTGACGTAATACACAATTTATAAGATTTTACGTTACATAATTTACAATTTGATTTTCAAAGTAAATACTTTTTAAGAATCGATTTTATGAGACTGAATAGAATTCTTACCTAAAACAATCAAACAAAATAACCATTAAGTGAAACAAAACCATATACACTCAAAATCCGCAAATGAAAGGTAACCTAAATTATAATAAAATGTATTAATACAATGTTTGTAGTGTTATAATCTGTATTAAACAAGTCTTACAATATAATTTTCTAAGAAAAGTTTATAACAACATTGAGACAAGATATTTCTAAAACAATCTTAAAGAACTCTTCATAGAAGATAATCTAATTACAGAACATATAAAAGAGGTGTTAAACAATATTTGGAGTATCCACGTAATAAAAATGTTAAGTAAGTTGTTATGGACAACATTTAGCGACGAGTTGCAATATATAGACAAATATAAATCGATTATACACCAGTTAGGAAAGTAATACAGAACACGTCAATTTTCTGCGTGTCATACATTTATAAATATCTGACCACTTAAGCATTTTATAAGGTAAATATCTTGATTATGCGATTTTAATTCTGGAATCTGGAATCTATATTCTGAAATTAACCTAAATTTATTCTGCATTGATCGGAACAAAAATAATAATTGAAAATAAGTGGGTACTTCGCCATCAACTTGGACAGCGGAATGTTAAACACCTCAGTCCCCCCGTGACAACGAATTTTACAAAGTGCTCGTAACATCGGGAATTAAAAATTATATTAAATATGATAAAATCGGTGAAAAATAGTTTAAATTCAATGTGAAGTATTGGTGTAAATATAAGGAATCATTATAATGTGCGTATTCTAAATATTTCACTTGTCTATTCATTTTGTTTCATACAATTTACACGCAATAGTTTTTTTTTTCCAAATTGACTAGAAAAAAACCTACAATAGCCTACAATTGATAGAAGCAATATATAAGTGTGTACCAATAATACAGATCAGATATTTTTTTGTCACCGGTTAACATTTTTAGCGATTGTATACTAATTGCAGTTCGATTGACGCACAAACTCGATTGTACTTACAAGTATTGTACAATACACGGCCTTGGGGCAGGAATGTATAGTGTCGTGTTTTTTTATTCGCCTACAGACATACAACAATTTTTTATTTACATAATTCGGTGTGGAAAATTCGTATTTATTTACAATATACGGAAGGTCTATAATGTTGGAGAGGTAAGTAAGAAAAATATCCAATAATTATTTCTTCATTGTCATCCTTTACTACAGTACAGTCTCTGTGTTGCGATAATGTTAAAGATCTAGAGAAGCTGACGTTTTTAGAGGAGACAAAAAGACTTAAAAACTATATTAATGTAATTTAAGCTACCTTTAATATGTAATCGTAAGAGATTCATGAGAAAGAAGCTAAAAATCCGATTAAGATTTCGAACTACCTTACTTAGTGCCTTTTCTTTAACAACCTATTTTACTTTTTCATGGTTTCACATATAAGAAAATAAAGACCCTGCTAAAACTGTCAACTGTCAATTTAAAGTAGTATATCAAATTGTTACTAGATAAAAACAAACATCGAAATTTTAAAACCTTTACTGTGGCTAATTTTAATCGAAACTTGATGGAATAACGACCTAAGAAACATTACTCCTAAACAAAGCAAACATTTCTTATTTAATTTTCTCTAAAAAAAAATAAACTTGTACCTAAGAAAAATCTCTTTACGTTACGTGAATATTATAACAGAGCTGTAAAATCGTTAATCGTAAACACAATGGTATTTTACACTCACATAGTCGAATGTATTCAACGTTTTAATAATAAGATATTTACGTATCTTATAAAAGCGTTTAAGCTTTTGATGCAATAACTTGTTTTATAACAGAAAGTGCTTTAAAAATGATAGCTTTGAACTTCAGACATTTTACATCAGTATCTGTAATATTAGTAAATTATAAGGCGTTGAAATCAATGTCATTAACGAGAAGCAAGTTGCAAATTAAGGTTAATGGTTATTATACTTAATTAAGTGTCATTGAATCTCTTACGGGTCGTAATTTTATTGGCATTTCAGCGCAGTTTCATTCCTCGGTGGACCACAATTTCAATTATTTTAGGAAATTATTTTTCGTCACTATTTTATACCTCGTAAAAAAATTGTTGATTACAACAATTACATCTAACAACAGATTTGTTCACAACGACATAATGTTTAAATGAAATTTTAAAAACCATTAAATGAGTAAAAGAAATTTATATTTCACCTGATAATTAATAATTTTATGTAATAATTATTTAATATCTCTGTCTAGTCCTTCATCTTTAAGCCGTAAGATTATTTATTACCAAACACTTAAAATCATTATGTGGTAATAAAAAATTGTTCTTAATGTTTGTACTTCATGGCTACCCACTGTTGTGAAAACAATTATGTTAAATATCTTAATATCAGATCTTAACAATTTCATTCCTCGTTCGTCAAAATAAAATGAATTCATAACAACATACGGAAATATGGAGACATGTACGTCCATATAAGCGATATGAAATATTACGTTATACGAGGTCCATCAGCAGAACACCATAACAAATCTGATGTAGCTCAAAAGACGATGGAGAAAGAAAATGTACCATAGATAGATGGAAAGACGTATAATTATTTGATCGGAAATGATTTAGCTCGAAGGATTACTGAAAGTAAATGTAAAATACTGGATGAGGATGGAAGGGGTCCGTTCTGTAGCGAGTTCGTTGACTATCGAACGATGAGGGAAAGGAACGTTATGACGTATGAATGACGCACAAAGACGTTTCTACATTCAGACCGCGTCCGGTGACGTCACTAGGAACGAACTACGCCGATTGTAATCGATTCCCATTGACAATGCATTATGAACCCTAGAAATAACAAAAATAAAGTTCCATTTTGCACCTGGTTTATTAGGTCGTTCGAATTGTACATGCGGGTACACTGGGCCGGTGTAAATACGTCAATTCGATAGACCGTATCGATTGAAATTGCTTCATTATACAGGAATGGCGGTTGCATTAAAATTGTACCTCATTAATGTCACCGTAATAGCGGTTGCAACGCACTGCAGCCGAATGGGTAGCAATATTGAGCTGATAGCATCAGTGTGAACGGACATAATGACAAGTAAACATAAATTCATTAAATTTAATAAATGTTAGTTAAACTACAGAACTAATTAGAAATGTGTTATTATGTTACATTTTATTCCATATTGGGGTAATTTTAGATTCTTCATTTATATGTCTTAAGCACAGAGGACTTCTTGATATTATGTCCCTGAATTATTAACGTGGCAATTCAATAACTTCAATTACTTTGATCATTACATATTATTATACGATTTATTTACCTTTACTTGTGTGAGGTTTGCACTAAAAATGGTGACTTAAAATTTATACATGACTGAATAATTAAATTGTAAGTTAAATGAATGTAATTATTCTTGAATAAATATTATGCGGCTATGAAATTATTGAATTTTGAATGCTGAATGATTGATGAAGTACCGGTTTTAAGTGACTTTTGATTTATCGTACAGCGCCATCTATTTGTAACGTTAATAAACTTTATGAACTAAAGTTATTTTCGCAGCAAGTCAACGTGCATCGATCGAATTAAATTCACCAATCGCCACTAGAGAGCGCTAAAAGTCCGTTCAAACTTAAATGAAATAAAATTACAAAAAGTTACTTTTCTTGTAAAAAAAAAATAATCTGGAAAGTAATAAGCAAATTATGCAAAAAACATACCTTTTTAAACGATTTATCCGCCATACTCGGCATGTAGAAATCAACGATGCCAAGGAGACAGTCGTCACACCTGCACACGTCACTTGGTAAAGACGACATGGACCCGAAGCTGCTGCAGCTGTCCAAAGAGTCGGTCCGGACCAGCTTGCCTGTGCTAAGAGCCTCCATTTTAGCGACTAGCAAAGACTCCATCAGAGACCGCGGTCGGGCCGGTGATCGGGACCGTCTCGGGAAGTCAGGCGACAGAGTTCTCTCTAGCAAATCCGGCGACAATGGTCGCAGTCTCGAGAAATCCAGCGACAAATCGGGCGATAGAGCCCGATGTCGCGACAGATCCGGTGACATAGGGCACGACGCCGCCAAATCCGTTGACGACGCCCGCGACAGTGGCGGCGTCGCGCTCCTGCAATGCGACGACGTCATCTTCGTCGCCCGCATCTGTGAGCGCTATATTCTCGCCCGCATGAATTACACACCACACAACACTAGTGTTCACATCAGGTTTGTCACAAACGATTAATTTACAATGTTATCGCCTTCACACTGTCGTATTGACACTTTAATATTAAGCTTTTTATATCACACCGTTAGTTTCATTGATATTTCTCACATTATCAACTGTAACCATCTTTACGATGTGTTTGCGACGAACTTGTTTATGTGTGACTGTTATGTTTAATACAGCTACAAATTGTATTTGTATACATACTATGCACTGTATAAAAATAAATATTTATTGTAGGCAAAATAAAAAACTACTATCTATCGGTTAGAAGTTAACCTAAACTTACATATACAATTCTTTTTTTCAAGGTATCGCTTCGCTTCGAGCCTGCTGAGCTGTGTCATATATGTTTGGATATGTAAGGGTAGTGTAGCAATTTTTATCTTTAACTAATCCAGTAAGGTTGGGATATTATATTGTAGTGATAATATTTATAATGATTATCATATATCCATATAATTTATAACTCCATTCTACAATACTATGTTAAACGAGTTCCATATTTTTACATGAAGGCTTGTATAATAAAAAAAGGTTATATTGGAGTGATAAGGTGAGACGAAATTGCCCATAAATATTGTGATATTATTAAGCCAACGCAGAATTCGATTACGAAATACTGTAATATACATTGAAATAAATGGTAATTCGTTTACCACAACAACGTTTATAAATTTAATAATAAACATTACGTAACGTAGGGCCATTATTTATTCTGTCGACGTAAGGCACGAGGCACGCAAAAAGCGTACGCATTGTTTTTATTATATCGCAATAGTTTATCTTTTTTATACAAGGTGTCCAGAAAGGGTATCGGGTATTTGTAAATTCAATGAAACAAAAATTATTCGTACGCAATAAAAA
>JAABKM020000006.1:1060001-1074342 GCA_016277805.2 Papilio aristodemus | reverse complement strand
TATGATATTACCATAATAGCATTTACAATCTAAATAATGTTTTGCGATAATTTACTTATGTTTAATGTATTTATCATGGAACCTAATAGTTTGTTCTCGGATAAATGTTGGTTTTGTGATATTGAGCTTTCTTTTATTTTGTTTTTTTTTTTAAATATGATGAGACTTATTAAAACCAATAAACTCGGTGATTGTGTTTCCATTTCATTTATTCGTAATTTTCGTTCGTGTATCTTCTCAAACGCCTACTTTGAAATAACTGTAAATATGGTAACCCTACAATAGACACAGACGTTTTTCAACACGCTAGCTGCATGCCTGCGCAGCCCTCTACTTTGAGTCTGTTCAGTAGTTCCTGTTATTAAAAATGTTTTGAAATTAGTGGAACAGGACAGAATTTAAATAAAATTACACGAGACTTGATGTTTTAATGTCGTATACTAATTAAAATTCTCGCGCTTTAAATTTATTATGAATTATCTCATTCAGTAGTGTTAACTGTAGTAACTGTAGTGAGACACAAATTTTTTGTAGAACCGCAGCACTAAAATCACAATTTTTATCTCCCACACAGACACGTCACATTAAAGCGCCAGTCGGCAACGTCATTTCCTTGTGTAAGCGAGTCGAAGCTTGAGACCGTCTCAGTCGCAAATAAAACAGTTCATGGCTGCTTTTTGTTTCAACATGGTTACTATAATGCCATCCCGACTTCTAGAAAATTGTGCTTTTCATTTATTGTGATAGATATACTATAATACTCGAGGATGTACGATGCTACAACTACAATGGTCAATGTAATGTATGTAACTACTGGTTTGTTTTGATATTGTTATAATACTGGTCAGGTTTGCCTATTAAAAGTTACAGTAACATGCACATCTTTCGAAGAAACGAATTATTCAAACTAATACTAATACTAAATGTATTGTGGTTGTCTGCACAGAGCACAACGCATTTATCATTGTACTGTAAGAGAGTCTAAAAGTAGACTGGGTTTCTACAGATAAAAGGAATAGAAAAGCAATACGGCAGTGGTATAAGATATATTTAGAAGCGTACGGATTGATCTAGGTTGTGTCGGTTATCACGCCGCGAAGCGAAACATCGGACCGGCGGCGGCGGCGGCGTCGTATCGCCGGAGCCGCCATCCGCAGAGATGACTATGTTCGCTCTCATTCATTAGAGGGACGCGGGGCGAGGGCGCAAGACGTCGCGCGCCGCCCGACTATATCGATTTTGTACCTCGTCCCTCCCGCCCCCCGCCGCCCGACACGACCCCGCTCTCAGCATCCGACCTCGAGTGCTCTCCTCTCGCGCCTACGGACACTGCCGACACAAACTACGCCTTAATGGCATCACGCCACGGCTCAAAATGCCGGACGACAATGCTGCCGCCGCGCCCTCCCGCCGAGCCCTAATCGACCCTCCGGCCGAAAGTCACTCGGTCGAGATTGCAACAACCCGCCACCACTACCCCTGTCCGAACGGGTCGAAAAAATAAGCTTTTTGTTACAATTAAAATGGTAAATCAAACCAATTTTAGTAATTGCGAGGTCAAACTTTAGAGTGGCGACGCCACGAGTCCTGAGCGTTTCGAATGCGTATGATTTTTAATGGTCCGTTTTTCTTTTATCACATGCGTCGATGGCGGAGGCGCCTTGACAAGCGCCCTTCCGATGATTTAATTATTAGTTTTCATATTCCAATTGTTTCCAAGCCGCTGGCTGCAGGCAGGGACTCTCCGACTGCATATTACCTATCATTCGAGCACGAAACTTCCCTAATGTTTAAACCCCTTGCCCGCTCTCTCCTGTGACTTGGCGACTCATTTAACTAATTAAAATTCTTAATAGTACTATAGTGCATCGTAGGTCGTAAACCTCAATACCACTAATACACGCGTATGCACTATATTAAAATATGCGTGGGCAACACATTAATATGTTGATGATTTTTATTTTAAATCGTTATTTTTCTGTTATTTGACCAATCATTTTTACCACTTTTATCCACCACTTCATTAATTTCTGAAGGAAGTACGAATAATATAAAAAAAACATGAAAAAATGAAATTCTCTTTACTTAATTTGATAAGATTCTATGTTACTAAGTTTTGGAATAGAATAAATAAATAATATAGATTTCTTTTTCTGTTTGACTTTTATTTTGAGTAACAGCTTTTGCTGCTCCTACTGGCTTCATTACATTAGCTGTGCTAATGATTCCTTATAACATTTGTTATGGTTACATATTCATCGCTAGCAAGTTAAGTTTTTTTTTACAACTCGCAAATGGCTGCGGGAAAAATTAAAACGTTTTTAAAATACCTGTTACATAACAGCTTTTACAATTTCCTATTAAAGTGCTTAGTTGTGCATTTATTTCTTTTCATTTTTTGTACACACCTCAGAAACACGACTTGTCTATGTGAGAGCGGTTAATTCTGATCTCAACTCGTTCTCGATTAGTTAGTATCTTTACCTAATAATATTGTCTCCCTAATTAAAAACATCAATAAATAATTTATATTATTCGTGTCACAAACGAACGAAAATTTAGACAAGAAAGCTTTCGTAATCCAAAAATAGCAATCTCTCAAAATAGAATTGTAGCTATAACTGTAGCAATGGTTTTTACTAATATTTTTTAGTAAATTAAGCTTAAACCATTTCAAAGAAATACTCATTTTCACTATCATTACATCTCATCCCCCAAAGGTTGATTTGTTTAACTGTTTCAAGGCTTGCATCTTAATTTTTACAACTTTACAAAAAGTATATGTCTTTCTAATACAATTTTTTTGTTATAGGTTTATGAGTATCGGTCAGTTATATACGTCCCCTCCCCCCATAGAACTGTTCGTAAAAGTTTCGCTACACTTAATTACGTTTCCTTAAACGACCTTAAGAATATTTTCAAATCATTTTGTATTTTTGAATAGAGTGTATTGTGCCGGAGACACAATAAAATTGTAAGCTGGAAGAGTCTTACAAATTAAGGTACAAGGATTCAATCCGCTTATATTCCGCTCTCCATTGTCGCCATCGATGCCTTCACTGTTATTCTATCCCTCTACTTTTGTTTCCTAGTAGTTTGCCTCTGAATGCTTTGTCGGTGAAATTGTGCCCGCCGTCCGTAATAAGTCTTTTCATTTTTATAATTTAGTTTTTTACCAAAGCTATATATAGCCAAGCCAAGCCAAAGCTATATATTTACAATCCAAACAAAACATAATGAATAAAGTAGGATAACGTAACTTGGTAATTTAATTCACATTTGTTTCCACCTCACTGTTCCATTTTTTCAGCGTGGAAGAATTTACTTCTTCCACGATTAATGTAATTGATTGCTTACATCCGTTTTCAAACATTGAATAATTTGAACAACAGAATTTGAATGCGAGCATACGAGCATATTCTCATGTAAATTCAATAAATTAACCATCAACTCACGAAATTCATTGTATACAAACACATTAGGTTGAAATATACTGTCGGATATACTTTTACGAAATACTCGAACAAGCTTTACTGCTACTAACGTATGATTTACGATCACAACGTCTTTACACAAGCTAGACTTCAAGAATTTCCAATGGCTTCCGACAGACTGTTAACTTATTTACAGCCGGCTGTTTACACAATTCCTTATAAATTTGAATTCACAACCTCAGTGTGTTGCATCGAGACGTAATTATAAGTTCAACGTGCTAATAATCTCTTCGGGTTTGAATCTCGAAAAGGTCGTCTGTTTGTCGGTAGCTTTAACAACGTTATGCTATTAACGAATAGTTGTTTAAATACTCGCTCGGTTATTATGTAAATGCCCTTCAAAGCCGGCCTGACCTGCCGCACCAAGGGGAACGGTTGGGGTAGGTTATAGTATTGCATCCGATTCGCCGACTGCAAGGGTGGCTTGCATAAGTATACCGTCGTCTACAGTTTACAGTGGTGAATGTGTCTGTCTGCCTTAATCACTGGATTTATGAATGCCGGCCTGTAATTATGATCCCTGTGTGGGTGCGCCGCGTCGCTTTCGTTTATGCTGTTTAGATGCATTGTATTCGTGCTTGTTTATTCATATACCTACATATATTCGGACAATTATTTAATTTTTTCTGGAAAGGACGCGTGAAATATTTGTTTGTTACAACCAGTAGTGCATTTAAGGAATCAAAGGCTTCACAGATGCTTGTAAGTTTGAGATCATCTAGACTATCATGAAAATAAACCTTAGATCGATATGACTATCAGCTCGTATCCATCAGCCCCGCGGCTTTTCTCACTTCTCCGGACTCGGCTGCTCATCTCTGAAACAGAATTGCTCCTGCATCTACCAGATGATTTAAACAAAAAAGCATGCGTGCCCACTTGACGCACAGTGTTAGCTTTTTGCGTCGGTGTGCGGTGCGGTGGCAGTAATGAAACGGGCCCCTACTGTACGCAGGACTTGCATTGGGTCGGGTCAGTGAACCCGCCCGCCCACTATCGGGGTAAATATGCCGAATGCACAGATGCGCGCGCCGCCTCCCCGCCGCTCCCCGCCATCCCCTGCTCGCCCCCACCGGCACCGCTGCACTCGGCACGCATCCACCCCCGCGACCCCTCTTAAAACTCCTAATTGATTGCACAAATTTTCTCGCAATATCTGTCTTTTTATGGTGTTAATGAT
This sequence comes from Papilio aristodemus, assembly GCA_016277805.2. NCBI lineage: Eukaryota > Metazoa > Arthropoda > Insecta > Lepidoptera > Papilionidae > Papilio > Papilio aristodemus. The sequence continues at coordinate 1,069,668 of JAABKM020000006.1, read as the reverse complement.
GTAAAGTTGCGCAGTTCCGCCGCACTAATTGACGGCGGTGTGGCGACAGGCGACAGGGCGGCGTGCTGCGCGCGGGGGTAGTTTGCATATCAGCGCGGCGTCGTCGCCGGCCCTATGCAAAATTAATTAGCAACCGTATTTGCTTTTTTGGGAATCCACTGCGGCGCGTCTCGCGAATGGCCGCCGCAGTCTTACGTCGCCAACGTCACCTGAAAACGTATCTGAAACTAATAGAGCTACATACAAATAACAATCTGTAAAAACTATACCAAGATTGACACGAAACTTAGACAAAGTATGAATAGAGAAATTAAATCAACAAATCTTTCTAGAAGATTAAAATATGATGTCAAAAAAACAGTTTATAATTTGTCTTATAGTCATAATATTAAACTGTTTTTTTTTTTACATTTTAAATAAAACAGCGTTTAACCACATCCCACCCGATGTCAGGTGGTGATGAGGTCCAAAGATAGTACGCTCTAGTCTCTTAATTACCTGTTCACCCTACTCTTTAAGGAACATTCTTCTTCTTATATCGGCAACTTATTCCATTTCTTAGAATTACGTATGATGAATGATGCGTACAGATAATCTCTGTAAATATGTAACAAAAAATAAATGGATCTTCTTCCAGAAATAAATAAATAATCTAACAATTATAGCATTTACCATATACAGAAAAAAATATTTACATTAATTTTGAAAGAGTTAGACTAAATTACTAAACGACAATAACATATATTGCAGCGTACTCGTACCCACGCAGATTTAGATTAATTTACAACTACAATTTGCGATTAAATTGTTTAACTTTGGAAGGGTACATTCTACGTAAATCTTCTTTGCCTGTAACTAAAACAATAAATAATGTAAAAAAAAACAACTAAGAAAAATCAGTCACTTAATATTTATCTAGAATGTGTGAATACTAAGGTTTTAACCCGTTACCTAGGATGTATGCGCCTTTATAAAACCGTAATCACTTACAGATCAGGTAAACTGTTAACACTTTCATACAAAAAAAATCGTATAAACGGTCTCGTGCACTCAACTCGACACGATCGCTTTGACAATGAAATGCCAGACGGATTCGTAGCGATCGCGATTGATTTCGTGATGATTCAAGCGGCGTGCGTCGGCAGGCGCACGGCGCACCACGTGCACAGAGTCAATAACCCCCACGCAATAACACAACACACTATATTAACGATGTCTCCTTCACATTGTAATAAATAAAAGGATACAAGTTTATGGCGATTGTATCGTATCCCGCCACTGTCACAAGACTTAAAAATATGAGAAAATTTAGAATGAGAATTGCGATTGCTGCTTTCTGTTTATCTCTATAGTGAAAAATAAAAACATTTACACCCGCCATCGGCCTAGACAGGTATTACCATATTTTAAAATTTTGACATAATCACTTTCGCTTACTGAAAATTCTTACGATATGTATTGAGTTATTACATTTATTTTGAGTAATCCTTGAAACTTAGACAACGATGTATCTTTATCAACTCTACCACGTCCATGAGCGAAGTAAGCTCTGGTAGAAAGAAGTCGACGGAGAGAGAAAACAAATTGTCCTCTGTAATTTGTATTACTGCTTAACTTTTAGAAATATTTGTCATTTATATTTTATTTTTAAATTTAATTTGATTTGCTTTGATTTCCTATTGCATCACTGACAAATGCTTCGATTATTAAGGTATTCATCAAGTTTATTTTAAATTTTAGGAATTTAAAAACAGTCACTTTGCCAGTAAATGAATTTTTAATCTTCAAATATTTGCTGCAAAATGTTTCGTGTACTAGCCAATAGACATGGTGTGGAGCACTTAACCACGGTACTCAAAAGTTTAAAGTAGTTTTATTTCGCAGTTCTTTTATCCGGACCAAAGACTTAAACCCAGTATCGGTTCAGCACCTTTACTTTTACAGTTTATAAAATGAATTTTGTAATTTCAAAACAAATTGCGTTAATTCTAAAAGAACTTCACCCAAAGTGCTTTATAATATTTTTTTTATTGAAGTCCATATTATTTAGAAAATAAATGAATAATTAATTTAACTTGTATTCCGTGAAAGTATTAGCAATAAACAATCGGAAAAAAGTAATGTAATAAAGAATTAGGATACGCATCAGCCTCGACCCGTTTCTCATATCATTGGTGGGTTCCCGTAATTGAATCACCGACTGCCGCGGAGGAAGCACAACGAACTGTGAGCCGCCCTGGAAGTGACAAGTCATTCCGTATTGTACGTCTCGTCTGAAATTTGTTTTAAATTGAATTTATAAAGGCTGCTAACAATGTATACGTATTATTGAGTGTAATATTTATATAAGTATTTTTTTTTTATCATAAAATTTATTAACTTTCTTTGGCTTACGTTTCTGATCTTGCATTAATATGACTATTTTCATCAGTCAATGGTTTCTCTAGGAAAGCAGTATTTACATCTACTTTGAAAAGTTGAGAAGAAAATAGTCACTATATTTTTGTCATTTCTAGTAAATGTATATAAAGAGGAACTGCGTAGGACGCGATCTTTTATGGCGGTGATGTAACAGCGGAACAGTAGTTACTTGGCGTGGTTACTGTACTAGCGGATGGACGAATAGTGTACTAGGTGAAATTATTACTGTGCCGTGTCTATTTTTGCGATAAACAATTTTCAGTAATATATCATCATTCTAGTCCAAAATGGACAATTTTTTGCTATTGCGGCTGTTTGTAAAGAATAAAATTTTCAATAAATAATGTCAATGTCAGCTTGCGTTTAATAATTAAACGTCTGGTAATTTAAAGCAATTATATTAATTAAATGGTATGTAATAATTACGCTTCATTTTGTACATCGTTAGTGCCGGCCGGGTGCGGAGTGGGATTTCTCAACAGAACATGTTCGGCCTAACTACTGTTATTCAATTGTATCCAAAACTATTCCCACTTGGCGAAACTTTAAATTAAACGCCGCTCGAGCACTGGCCTTAACATGATTCATTATGAATTTTTGAAGAGTTCTCGCATATTGTTCAGTAGTTTATGCTGTTACATTGTAGTGTAACATAAACTCACATGTCGACGTGCGCTTGAAAGCCGTCGTTATCCATATCTCAACGAGCTTTTAACATTGCAAATGGAAAAGAAATGAAACCGTCGCTGTATATTAACATTAATGTCTTTAAAAAGTACAGTATATTTTATGGAAATCAATTGAACCATATCAATTATGAAATTTTAACCATGATTTCTTCTAACGCAATAAAGTTTAAAATTATCTATCAATTCGATTTTGCCCTTTTTTATGAACTTTGGGTCCAATTTTAGGGAACTTACAGTTATAAATGATTTACGGGTACATTAGCGACGTTTTCTAATCTATATTTAGCAGACTATATGTATAGTCCATATTTTTAAAAACTTTAACGTTGATATCTTATGACAATCGCTGCTTATCAAACTAGTGTAGTATTAGTTTATTATTTAGTACCAGACATACTTCTCAAGATACCATTTTGTTAAATTTTGCGACTATTGCAATAGACAAATAAATTAATGTGCGAACTATTGTACTTCATTAGCATTCGACGAAAATCAGCGACTGGATAGTTTCGCGTGCGACTGGCATTGATCACAGCTCGCATCTTGAGTTGCGTTCGTCAGATTTAAACATCGAGCGCGCTATGGATCTCTGTCGTGCTATCAGGTCGCCACAAACAAAACTGCTGAATAGAGACCTGGTAAAACATGCAAGTCGGGTGTACCGATATAATTAAAGTTTAGGAGACGCTCACGTCGCCCGTTAACCTCGTTATCGGGCGCTGGAAGTGGGTGAGACGCGGCGGGGGCGCCGGCCTCGGCCGCGGGGGACGGGGAAAATCAATGACAGCCGCCGCGCACCGGCTCTCCCCGGCCCGACGCGCTCATCTCGCGGCCACGTGCCGCGGTCACTGGCCTCGCTTCGCGCCACCATCTCACTACCACGCCACCAATACGGAAGTCGTCTTTGTAATAGGATCGCAACCAAGATATCATGTCTCCGAAACACTAGCCCGCGCTATACAACATTGAGGAAGCCGAGGAAGCCGCGCATTTGACATCGCGTAACCGACGCGTAGCCGGCCCCGTCCACTCGAGCAGGCTTAGCGTCGCTCGACCAACGTGTATAGATATGTAACGAGGCTTCGCCGCCCGCCCGCTGTCCGTTCGTCCACTCGCCTTTCAAATATAGGTACTGTTTATTAGGTATGTAGGCCGTACTCGGAAATTTGGGTTATCGTTTGGTTTGCAGTCGCCGGTAATACTGCCTCGACGAAACTTACGTAACGCTGTCCTAATATCAAATATTGCTTGCTAGACGAGCATTGACTACTTGATCATATTTTTCTAGTCTATTAGAAAAACAAATCAACTACTACCTTAGAAAAATTACTAAATATATTTGATGTACACAATTATAAACACAGATGGATAAAAATCTTATTACGTTAACGATATGTACATAAGTATCAATCAACCTGACAACGAAATTAAAAGTTAAACTACTTCACTAATTTGATGTTCAATGATACATATCAACCATAGAAGAGATAACAGTAGTAAATACTTGCTTTTAAATGACAAACATTTAGCGATGAACCGGCGCGTTCGGAATCCACACATCCGAATGTTTTGTATAGCGGCATATCGCGACCATCGTCGATCAATGTCAACCGCATATTTAGGTCAACGTCCGTCGGACGAAATTCCCGCGCTCTCCGCGACGCGTCATTTCCTATAACGCATACGGCGACATTTTACATTTGTTGCTACCAGCTCGTGTATTAATCTAATCTCTCTGATAGCTATTTTATTGTATTATCGGCTACGCTTGTTATTTGTATTATTGTACTCATAATATTGTAAAATACCATACATTTCGGAATATTTCATATATCGGGTACGTGTTTTGTATAATTAAAAACCCTGATTTTATTCTCGATAAATCATGACATAGTAAACATAACTTTTATAAGAACTAATTTGTGATTGATAAGATTATTTTCTTTAGTCACCAATATGTTGGCACTAAAGCCCGCTCTTTACACGAATACTGAAAAAAAATTATATTTTTAACTTGGATGGCATTAAGCGGTACATGTTAAGTCAACATTGAATTAAATATGTATAAAAACGAAATGAAATATCATAAAGGCTGTTGTACGGATGCAATATAACTTGCGTTCAAAAGCTGCTATTGTACACTGTATATATTAGAGTGTTGCGTAGGCCGCCTAGACGTTTACAGCCTGCGGCATTGCATCGTTAGTATTCATACTTCCTCGAAGCCTTTTCGTAAAATATGCCTCAAAATCACGCGTCTGCCTTGCGCCACGGCATTTATGATAAATTCATATAAACTGGCTACAGAGAACCGTATACTATACATTATGAAGACTTCGCTCTCGGTTTTAATAACTTACATCTCACACTACTTATAATGATGGCCACTTACAACGGTAAAACCCAAACTCTACGAATATTTTGCAGTTTTCGTTGATTTTTGTCTTCGGATTTCATTATATTGTATCTATAACAACGTAATTTTTATCCTTAATAATGTTATATATAAAAGAAATGATTGCGAGATAGTTTCGGATAGACTCTAAAACAACCAATCTACTGATTTTATATATTCTTTCACCAATTTAAAAACCCTCATCGGCGTATCTTTGCCGTATTTTTTTTATCTGTTAACTGTTTTTTACCAGCTGGGTCTGGTTACTAGGAGTCGTTCTTGTATTAAATACCTAATATCCATTAAATTACGTATTAAAATAAAGTAAAAATATAAAATTTTTACATCATTCAGGATTTTTAATTTGATCCTGTCGTTGTCACATAGATAAGGTTGCTGTGTAAGCGATAAATATCGGCACTTGCCCGCTATCGATTGGATGCAGCGGTTGACCGAGATTTGAACGATATTTTAATCTCTTCTATTCGATACACTTGCTACTTAACATAGATGACTCGACATTATTAATCTATATAATAATACGAGGTAAAAAGGCGGGAACATTTTTAAAAATATTGCGCGTACAGAATTACAATTTCAACATTTGGAAAATTTTGTCTGTATTGTAATTTGTATTTTGTCTATTAGTGTATAAAAAAAGATATATTCATTGATTATTCCTCTTTTAAAAAATAAAGCATGTTGGTCTTATTGGGGTCATTGGACGGTCAGTAGTTGAATTAATACATGCTGTTCTCTGAAGACTTTTCTATTAACAATTGATTATATTTTGTCTTCAGGTTTACTATGCAAAGAAAAAGCGGAGAGCGCAGCAGTACCTCGGCGACGACGGTTCACATAAGAAGGAGAGGAAGTTATACAACGACGGCTACGACGACGATAACCACGACTACATCATCAAGCAGGGGGAGAAGTTCCTCGACCGGTACGAAATCTCCTCACCCATAGGAAAAGGATCCTTCGGACAGGTGCGTACTCAACGGGCTCTTCCAAGTTTATTGTTATATTTCCAAACTAAGATTAAATTTGGCATACTAAAGAATGGCGACGTAAGAGTTATCCATAACCGACGGCCGTCTATGCGTCGATGTATGGATGTAGAAGAAACGAGGTGTTCTAGGATCGTACCAAATGGAATTTCATAATCTCTGACTTCCCCTCTGAGTTACGTGCGTGAGCGCGTATTATTTTGCAATAAGGTTTATTTGTGTTTGAATTTATTAATGAATAAATTCTTCGTACTCATATCCTGAATCCGAAATTGGAATCAATTTTATACAAAAGTTTCTTTTAATTGACATGATGTCCAGTAGAGTATAATGTAAATTAATATATATCCTATCAAATAATTAAATAAAATGCAGAAGTACTAGTGTTTAAAAATAGTTATAACCGGGCCATTGAGCAAACTTTCTGGTTAACTGAGCAGCGGAGTTTCGCTTTTCCTTTTTTGTTGACCTCGCCGCAGAATTGAGTAAGGTTACCTATATTTAACGTTTACTTACCACTCGCAGATCTCTTGTAAATCCCTTATCTAGTTTCTACCTCGACTGAGCAACCCGAAAACACCGCGTATCTTGAACGAGAATGATTTATCGTCCGAAACTTATGATCTGGATTGATACTTTTAATGTTCATGTACATAATGTTGTGAATGAATTTATTAATAATGTATCATAGATAGAATGTGAAAGAAATCAAACGAGTAATAATAAAACTCTACAATCTTATAAAATGAATGACTTAATGTAAAAAATTAAGCTTCTAAGGTGTCGTAGAAGTTTATGGATTACAATAAGGTCGCTCTGTGACCTTACAACCTTCAAATTTCTCACAACCACGTAAAACGTAGAATTAAAGAAATATAGATCCACGAGGAAATGGTAGTTTCCTTCTCGAAGTTGTCCTGTGTATTATTAAATGAGACAATAGGCATTTGTGTGTTTATGAACCAATGGGTACTAATGACTTATAACAGTTGTAATTTAAATGGGCAACGTGTAACAGTGGATCTATTTTTAAACTGTGGGCGATTACAATCGCTACTTATAAAAAGCATTTCGCCTATTGTACTATAGCAAAATTTTTGTTTATCCCAATTTCACGTTTTCATTTTTATAACTAAGGTTTTCCAAATAATAAAATCTTACAACATATAAGTTCTATAAAGTTTTGTGTTTTTACTTCTTTCAGGTTGTGAAAGCGTATGACCACGAGGAGCAGTGTCAAGTAGCGATAAAAATAATTAAGAATAAGAAACCCTTCCTAAACCAGGCACAAATAGAAGTCAAGTTATTAGAAATGATGAACAGGGCAGACGCCGAAAATAAGTATTATATAGGTAAGTTGTATGCTTACTCGATCTAGGAGGACACAACTAATGCGAGTATGTACATATGTATAATATGTCTTGCATTGTGAACTTAAACTGGTTGAAAGATTTTAAACAATGGAGTGTCATTAGATTCGTATCCTGTCCCAAAGTATCCTAGGTGATATGAGATGGACGATGGTCAAGCATAGTTAGTCATATTTTATTGGTTTAAGAAATAAACTATAACTTGTCACCACCTTCTATTAGAAATATTTGTCATAATCTAGTTATAATTCTTTCAATGCTAGTTCTACTACCTAAGAGAAGTACATACATTTATACTTATGTGTTTGAGCTGGATAAGAAGACGTGGATCCCTCTTATCCACTCACTTCACTTACTAGCAGAGCACTTATTAGTTTGACAATTAACAGTATTGAACGTTTTACAGTGAAACTGAAGCGCCACTTCATGTGGCGGAACCACCTGTGTCTCGTGTTCGAGCTGCTCTCGTACAACCTGTACGACTTGCTGCGCAACACCAACTTCCGCGGCGTCTCGCTCAACCTCACGCGCAAGTTCGCTCAGCAGCTCTGCACTGCGCTACTGTTCCTTAGTCAACCAGGTCTGTGTGCCTACTATATGTCACTTGTATATGCTATGCGTCAAGATTATTATACCTTCAGGAAGGCGAATAGACTCATACTAGTCTAATGCGTATATTTACAACAGAGCGAAGCTAGGATGTGTTGGTTAAAGAAGGATTTGATACGTCATTACAACGTTGGTGGAAAAAGTCGTCGCTGCTTTGTAATATAATTCATTTTCTATTACAGAACTAAATATAATTCACTGTGATCTTAAGCCTGAGAATATTTTGCTATGCAACCCGAAGAGATCAGCTATCAAGATCGTCGATTTTGGCAGCTCGTGTCAACTAGGTCAAAGGGTAAGTGTTTCTGCAACTGTGAGTAATTCTTAGTTCTTATTATCACATAAAAGATCGGGTCACAATTAGTTACGTATTTTAAATCCTAGCAAGACGTCTTGAAAACGTTATGGTTAAAAAACGTGACAAAATATAAGTAGAAATATAAAAATTAAAGTATATATCCATATCCATATTTAAATATAGATATCCATATTTTAATAAAGCTTTTGTAATTTCCCGAGGTTCTGTTCATGTCAGTATCATATAATGTTGGGAGTTCTCCTTGTGTTGTGAAATATTGTGACATCACGTTATCTTGTAAATATTGACGCACTTGTTATTTATCTTGCCATTCAGTTTGTTTTATGATTGCCGCCCCCGAATCATCTTGAAATTGTTTAATCGATTCAATGTCTTAACATGTTTTTAACACGTATTTATTTGATTGTATTTCTTCATGACGTCTTGTTTGACAGATTATTGACTGAATTTAATTTAAAAAAAAGTTGCTAATTTGAAAGAAATTATTATATCCTAAGAAAGCGTAAAGAGGAATCTAACATTAACCAAGTTGCGTTGATGGTAGTCCTATTATCACATGGACCAACAATCTGATAAAGATTTTAACAAAGAGCGTTATTTGACTGGTGTTGATGGACAATAATTTAACTAACATTATCTCAGTACCAGCAAATTTATGAATGCAATTAAAATCTATAGATGCCGTATTTAATATCTCCGCTCTCGATTTATAGAAGCCATTCTGAGTACAAGCTAATTGTCGAGATAAATCACAACGGGGCCTTCCGAGTCAGCGGCCGCGGCGGTCGCGGCGCCAGGGGTTATCGCCAATTGCGCGTTAAATATTAAATTATTATTACGCAGCGTTTAAGGAA
>JAABKM020000006.1:842179-854850 GCA_016277805.2 Papilio aristodemus | reverse complement strand
GTACTGCCAACTACACCGAACACTTCCACGGACGGCGACACGACGCATGATTACGCTGAGATATATACTCCGAGCAGAGGTCTGTGACAAACCATCCTATTTATGACATATTATTTAGTTGTGTTTTTAAAGTAATAATCAAAGTAGTCCTCTATTACAATATATCTCAATGCATTGTTGCACCATCCTAATTCTGACAAATTTCCTCTTCCCACCCTTTTCCTATAAGGTAATAATGGGATGAGGAAGAGGATGTGACAGAGGAGGGAATGGTTAGGAATGGGGAATATATTTTTTTTGTCTATACCTTCCTGTGTCCTTCAAAGGTACGCAACGCATTTGCAAATTCATATGAGTAGTGGTCACTTCAGGTGTACCGCTTGCTCGTTTGCCAGTGACTACTATAAAAATAAACTATTTTGAGTATCTAGTAATGGTGCAGTTCTGTTGCAGAGCGCACGCCGGCGTGGCAGGGCGCGGTGAATGTGGTCGTGCAAGGCAACAGCCGCGGCTCCACCGGCGAGAGTTCCACCTCCGACAACCCGCGCCCGCCCACACCGCCGCTGCACCGCTTCCCCAGTTGGGAGGCGAAAATATACCAGGTGCGGACCACATATAAATATAAATTTATTATAAAATCATTTAGAATATTATAAAAGGATAAAATAAATTGTTATTTCATAAAACTTTTTCTGTCAAAAGGTAGCAGACGACGGATTGCAACAGTCAGTGGAGGAGGAGCTGAGCCCGCCGCCGTGCCCGCGGCCCCTGCACGAGTCCACCAGCTACCAGGACATGTCCGTACCTGTCTACGCCACGGTCAAAGGAGTAAGTTGCATCGCCACCACATCACGCACCGCTCGTGCGGCGGGACTCTAACTTGGATATCCAGTTCACAATATTTAAACTAATATGAATACGGGACTATAACTAATTACTAACTTCTAAGGCGCAGGGACCCAAAATGGGACTTGACCAGCGATAACAATTTTCTCCACATATGTCAATATTGTTCTGTAGACATTCTAAATGTCAGAATATTATTGCATGTGACTTGTTGCTGTGCTATTTTCTACTTTGAGAAAACAAAGAATAATAACAACAAATATTTATGTACTTACTCATCTTATTATTTCTTATATATTATTTTAATAATATTACAACTCTTGTAGGTAGCGGACGCGCGCCGGTATTCGTTGTAATATATCCAAATCAAAACATTTGTTCCCAGCGCGCGAGTCAGATCAGGTCGATGCCGTTCACAGGCGACTCGTCTGACGACTCCTCGGATGGTGAAGAGTCTATGGGCGTGACCGTACAGAACACGCCCCACCATCACCCTTACGGTAAGTACTATGTATTTTCGCATATCTCATAAGTTTTGCACTTTTATAAGATCTTTATTTGTACTAAACATATATTTTATACAACTGTAAAATTTCGTAACATCTTATGACAGCAACATTCCGGTTTCACTCAGATTGATAGACAAGAGAAATAGCCTTTATTACTCACTAATAAGAGCTATCAAATCTTTTCCCCTTTTAATATTAAAATCAGAAAATTTCTTTTGCACTTTCCAGGTGGCCACTCATCCAATCAGATCCCGATCAACAATGTGAACATGACGAGCATTCTCCCGAGCTCCATCCAGCAGTCGAGCCACGGCCTGCTCCTGACGAACACCAACGGCCAGTGCAGCTCTTCCGACACGAGTCTCAGCGCCAGCAGCCCCTCCAAGAGTGTGAAGACCAGCTCCAGTCTCAGCCCCGCCAAGAGATCCAGCAGCGGATCGCCCAGCAAACAGAGTAAGACTCGAGGTAAGAGACAGTTTTATTTATTTACTTTACTTTTATTTGTTTACTCTATAATATGTTAGTTTTTCGCTCAATAGAAGTTAGTATCTTAGTTCTTTTATTTGATTACATGATACATATTGACTTCATGTTTTTATTACATTCATCTTTGAGGTTCTGAATGACAGCGACTTATTTGCTAGCAGTAGTTTGTAGCGTTAACCGATTATTATTTCGTCAGACACGTCATTTGAGTCAGGCATGTCGGACGACTACGCGATCCCACCGGACGCGGGCTCGTGCGAGGGGGCGTGTCGCACGCCCGCGGGCAGCGGAGGCCCGCCCACCGGTCTCAACGCCCCGCCCACTAGTTCCGGAGCCCTGCCCCCTGGCGTCGCCCCCACGGGAACCCTACCCACTAGCTCGTTAGCACTGGGAGCTGGAGGATCTGGTGGTCTAGCTGGCGCGGACTCCCCGCGTCGACACGATGCTCTAGAGAAGAGTGGACATCTCGCTAAGTTAGGGGGGAAACTCAAGACTTGGAGAAAGAGATGGTAAGTATCGCTGATACTTAAGTTTTTTCATGGGAGGATTCCTTATTTTTTTTCTGAAAACTTAGGAAGAATGCTAGACATATATTGTGTGGAAAACACTTAAAATTCTTTTTAAATAAGTATCAATATCGGTTTACAGGCTTCTCTTTCCACAGTTTTAAAAATATTAAATTTTCATTTCAGGTTTGTCCTCAAAAACGGTACCCTCTCGTACTGGAAGTCGCAGTCGGAAGTGAACCGGAAACCTCAAGGTCAGATCGGTCTCGGCGAGGCGTGCAAAATATCAAGGAACGAGGGCGCGGCCACTTTCGAGATCTTCACGGGGAGTCGAACTTACTACCTCACGGCCGACAGCATCGCCACCATGGAGGACTGGATCAGAGTGCTGCAGGTGAGGAACAATTACTTCATTACATATCACGCACATAAAGTAGTACAATAATACAATAAACATAATGACTTTCAGGTTATTTTTCTACTGTATTTGGTTTTTTTGTGAAATTATTCAAACTAAATTTTGTTCTATTTTTCCAGAATGTCCAAAGAAGGAACGCCACGAAACTCCTGCTCAGCAAAGAGGACAACAAGCCCACGATCCAGGGCTGGCTGACGAAGGTGAAGAACGGCCACGCGAAGAAGAGTTGGTGCGTGCTCATCGGGAAAATGTTCCTCTACTTCAAGTCGCCCGCTGACCAGGTCAAGGTTCATATTACTTTATGTTCGTAATAGTTTTATCTTGGGTTCAAATCCCAAAGTGATAATTGGGCATGTTTAATTTAATATCAGCCTGGAGTTTTGAATTTATGCCTGATACGGTGAAAGCCTCCTATCGTCTGCCCGAGGGAGGGATGGTCAAGATTTTTTTTTTATTTATCTCTTCCTCTGTCTATTAAAGGTAGGCAACATATTTGCTGGTGCCTATAGCCAGCGGTTACGTAACGTACGGTGTACCACTTGCTCGTTTACCAACTTGAAAAAAATATGTAAATGTGCCGAGTACGTGGTTTTGAATCTATCTCCCGCTGTTTTAATATCCATAAGTATTAAAAGTATTATAGGCATTGTAGAGAGACTTGTTTACACTTACAGAATCCGACTGGACAGATCAACATGCGCGACGCTCGCGTGGAGGACGTGGAGCACACCTCGGACTCCGACTCCGAGGAGAAGACCGACGACGCCCGCAGCCACCTCACCGTCGCCATCTACCCGCAGCACCAGGTAACCGCGGTCAGTCACAGCCTTCATATCTCTCTCCTAGCTTTAATGATCTCTTCAACGTAACATATAGACTAATAAACATATCTCAATTGTACGCACTACAATGCTGATTGGACAATGTGTTAGCTGCGTGCTGACCCGTACAGTGTGTGCGGGTGGTGGAGTTGTTGTACCGTGTGCACAGGGCCCGACGTACCTGCTGTTCGAGAGCAAGGCGGACAAGGACGCGTGGCTGTACCAGCTGACGGTGGTGAGCGGCGGCGGGCTCAGCCAGGGCACGCACTTCGAGCACCTCGTGCACAAGCTCATGGAGACCGACGGGGACCCCAGTTAGTATCACTTACACAGCACCATCTCGTGCACTTTCCGTCCCATGGCCACAGAGGGGAGCTTATCACCATATCGGGCTGAAAATTGTGTAAATAGGGTAAAGGTGAAATTAAAAATAAAAATAAAAAAGGTCAAGTTATAAATAAAAACACGACAAGACCTTGTCGAACCAAGTTAATGATTTTTATTTATTCATCCGAAAAATTATTTTTATTAAATTAAATGTATTTTTATTTTAATTAAAAATTGTATTCTTAATTATTTTCAGACTGCGTCCTGTGGCGACACCCCACGCTGTTATATTCAAAGGAAAACATAACCTCGCCGCTCACCTCGCTCAACTCGGAGGCGCTTCAAGCTGAAGCGTTAAAGCTGTTCAAAGTATGTAGCGCAAACATTTTATTATACTGCAGATATACGCGCATGAAAGACGAAGTCTCAAGATTTTTCAGATAATAACATTTTACAAAGCACTTATAAAAAAAGCTGTACAATTATACATCTTAAAGTTACACTGTTAAGGCTCCATATAGGTTGTTGTCAATGTCCGTGAGGTTGCATGCGTTGGTGTGTGCAGTGCGTGCAGCTGTTCATGTCGGTGGCGGTGGAGCAGGCCGGCATCGACTACCACGTGGTGCTGGCGCAGAACGCGCTGCAGCAGTGCCTGGAGGTGGGCGAGCTGCAGGCCGAGCTGGCGGCCTGCCTCGCTAAGCAGACCGCGCCGCACACGCACACCAAGCACGGCGTGCAGGTAAACAGCAGGGCGGGCGCGCGGTGCACGCGGCACACGCGCTACACGCCCACGACGCGCTCCGCCAATAAGCCTAAGCTTAAAAGCGTAAGTTGTTTTGTTGTTGTTTTTATTGGAGATGCGTTTTTTATTACTAGAAAACACTCAATAATTTTTAAGAAAATTAAATCTTAACAATGGCAATAGTAATTTGTTGTTACATTAATAATTTGACCCTAACTTTTTATAAAGTTATTATTCATAATATATTCAAAAAAATAATATTCCTTATTACTTTTTATCTTTAATTTTAAACATTTTTATGTCGATTATAAATAATTTACGTAATAAAAAAGCGCATCTCCCTAAAGAATTTCACTAATTAAAAGAATGCTCCTGTGCTCATCGATACTAACCTAAAAAAACTGTCAAGGACGTCAAGGATTTAAACCGAAGTAAGCAGTTTTCTATACATTATGGTCATAGGAGCAATCATTTTTATTTTTACTTTGCTATTAATCAGAAGAACCATCTGAATAGTGATTGTAATAAAGCATTGTTTATACACAACGGCTTTTAAAGGTGCTATGTCTAAATTATGTATTAAAAGCGATAATTTAGTATCTTTAAAGGCCTAAACATACTTTATCGATTGATCAGATTTCATATTTCTCATAACTTTGAGGTTTCGTAAAAAAGACAATCAGCAGTCCCTCTAAATTTTTCATTACGCCCACTTTAAAGAGTTAAAGGAATCATTTAAAAATATACATTTAATAATATCATAATTTATTCAATCTATTTATAGGTCTCTATTTTTTACCTTTTTTTATCTGTTACTCATGTTAACTCCTTATTACATATAACAAAGTATTTTATATGATTTATTGTCATCGTTTATTATTCTTTAATATTTAATATTAATTAATATATGAAAACTGATTATCGTAAATGAATATTAAAAGAAAAAACATTTCTAAATATTTAAATATTTACGAAAAAGACACGCTTTATATTCTGTGCCTGTGCGCAAGCAACGCTTCAATGCTTTTCTCATATGTCATCACATTACGTCATCATCACTCCAGTATTGGTTTGTCATTATAATCACTGTGTAAATACAAATATATACTCTAGCTATATTGTAATATGACAGAGTTTTGCTTATTCGCAAGGTTGTAAATAAAAAAGCTAGATTTAGTGCTTTTGTACTGAAATCTTTAGTGCTACGAAGGCACACTTAGGCTTGGTGTAATATTTTTTTGCGTTTTAAATAAATATACACTAACAAACCATTATTTTTTTTTAATTAATATAAAAATTGCTTCGCGCTATTACAATATGGGAAATGTGAGTCGCTTTTGTCAAGTGGTTGATCAACTTGGAATAGTTTTTTGTGATCTTATTGGCTTTTGAAAAAATGTTTCCAATCAAAAATTAATGTTTATGACATTCGTAAACGGAATAATTTTATTCCATATTGATCGGATCGTGTGGTTCTGGCAACATTAGCGCTAAAACGTCAACAAAATCATTCTTTTTTTTTTCAATACACGTAAAAAGTAATAGAACAATATGATAATGTTGCCACAACAAAAAAGAGCAGTATTTTATATCTCGTCGCAAACTTTCAAATGGAATGTTGGTGTAAATTTTTCCCCCAATTTTTTTTATTCGACTTTTCTTCCCGAATGTTTGACCCTTAACCCATAGTTATAGGGAATGAATATTTTTTTTATTTATCGTATACATACCATTCATAATACTCATAGCTAGTTTCCTCGCACTGTTGGTACCCCTTTGCTATGGAGGATTGATATTGCAAGTTTGTTTAGTCTGATTCAAAGTATTGTTACTGTTCTTTTCAATGAAGGTAAGTTTTAGGTTTAAGATCGTGTATAACTGCATATATCTAGTTTTGATCAATATGAAGTACTAATATATTTATTTCAGAATATTTTATAATGTAAAAAAAATGTACTGTAAATAGTGTACATATAAAAAAAATAAAAACTAGCTGTATTATTAATGGTTTAGGCATAAAGGGCGACTTAAGTTAGCGCTAAGAGCCATTTTCATTCTATTATTTTAATAAAATTATAATATAACGTATAAAGCAATTTAAAAAATTAAGTTAATTTACGATAGATTGTAATTAAGATCGAGAAATTCTAAAATAAAGTTCTCAAAAAGAATGTTTTTTGTTTCAAATTTTAATAGTAACATCATCTAGAGTTGAAGAAAAACTTGACGCTACTTTAGTTTTAAAAGTACAATTTTTATTCTTGCAAATTAAGGAATTATATATTAGATTCATTCACTTATTCTTTTTTAAAATGCCTTAATTAGTTACCACTAGATATATTGCAGTTATATTTTCTATAGCACTACTATGTATCAAACACGTTGAATATAGAGGGATGGGCAAAATCTATAGATTTATTTAAAAAATTTCTTTAACATTCTAGATCATTGGCATTTTATTTAGCACTGCCACTAACATGCAAAAGGTTACTTTCAAAACTTTATTCTTGAGTTATATAACTTGTAGATTTTTGTATCAATTTAATTAAAGTTAAAATTTCCTCAATAACAATCAACAATTTATAGATTATTGTAAATCTAAATGTAGTAGAACAACCAATTTTTTTTTTAATAAACAGTGCTGTTACTAAATTCTATTATAAATTAACCATATTCTTGTTCAAATTGTATTCAAACTTCGAATCAAACCATAGCCCAAAACAGAGCGAGAGGGCTTACTGAGGATGTAATGTGGGCGACACTGACAGTAGGATACTGTATATGACCGTATATATTTATATATGTATAAAGAGTATCATCCCCCCTCCGAGTTTGCGAACACCAACATTTCATTTGCACAGCAACTGCTGCTGTGCGCGACACAGTCGCTGTTCACGTGCGACACGGGCGCGTCGTCCGTCGGCGACGCCAAGAGCGGCGACCTGCCGCCGCACGCCGCGGGCTCGCCCAGCTCCATACAGGTAACCGGGGAACTATGACGTCACGGCACGGCGCCTACACACTTTGTAATACGAACACGTACCCCACGCCTGTGCGAAGAGATAGGAGGAGGACATATAGAACGAAGATAGTTTGCGGCCGTGCCTACAACTACGCCTTTAACTAAGCTCCAGTCTTATGTACATGTACATTAGACTTAAGATTTAAATTGTCAATTGAAAAATGGTTCTTGGTACCTATAGAATAGAGGTCATTTAAGGTACAGAGTGAATTATAGACACACAACGGTATACAAAATAAATTTTAGCGCGAATTGAGCATTCAATTTTGTGTTGGTTACCATGTGATTATAATTTCCAAAGCCAAGACTTTTTTTGCATCACTTGTGTTTAAAGTCATATGAGAAAGGTAGCTGAACGTTTATTTTAGTTTTCATTTATTATTTGGTACTAAATTGTATATTTTTGTTGACTACAAACCATTATGAAAATGTTTTAAATTTTATACTTTTATAATTTTAACTTTGCTTCCTGACTGTATTGATACCTTTAAAGGTCAATCAATTTTTAAAAAAATATTCTGCAAAGAATATCTTACCTTTTAATTATATTCTTGGAACTTCTAATTCATTTGTTACAAAAATTGTGACATTTCAGGAACTTTATTGATTATTCAAATTTTTATTTTAGTATCTTTGTAGTGAACTATACAAAGTTGACAAATTCCAGGCGCCGCTACTGTCAGTGGACTGTAAGAGCAACCCGCCCACGTACAGCTTCGTGCAGGGCTGGCAGCTGTTGGCCCTCGCGGTCAGTCTCTTTGTGCCGAGGAACAACAGGCTGCTCTGGTACTTGAAGCTACATCTCAGTAGGCACGCCGATTCTAAGTAAGTTGTGTTGTCTACAAAGTAATGGATCAAACGTCAACGAACCAATGTTTACTAAAACACTAATAAAATAAACAGTACCTACACTATAGTTTACATTAGTTGGAGATTTTGTAGCGTTTATTTGATTCTCATTCCTTTTTAATAGATTCTCGTATGAATGTTTATTATTAAATAAATTAATTTATAAATTTTTACTCATAACGAATTACAGAACGGAGTGTGGCAAATACGCGGCGTACTGCGCACGCGCATTGGAACGTACGATACGCAACGGCGGGCGCGAGGACAAGCCGTCGCGCATGGAGGTGCTGTCCATACTGCTCAAGAACCCCTACCACCACTGTCTGCCGCACGCCATACCCGTGCACATGCTCAACAACACGTACCAGGTAAGTTGGTGATGATCGGTTCCATAC
The DNA here is from genome assembly GCA_016277805.2 of Papilio aristodemus. Lineage (NCBI taxonomy): Eukaryota > Metazoa > Arthropoda > Insecta > Lepidoptera > Papilionidae > Papilio > Papilio aristodemus. The sequence continues at coordinate 845,929 of JAABKM020000006.1, read as the reverse complement.
AAAATATCTCACGCCTGTATTCCCCGAAGGGGTAGACGAAATGTAGGTGCAACTCAGTGCACCTACATTTCGCCATATGTTTTCCGTCCCATCATGTGATAGGGGGCGAGCCTATCGATGGTGCAGCAATCAATTTTCTTTTTTTTTGTATTTTTTGTCTATCTGCCAATAAGAAATACGAAAAAAAAAACCTTTTAATTTCTCGATGTTTCGGACCAAACGAAAAAAGAGTTACATCTGTAACGTACATGTCTTTTCTTCGCATGGGTCGAAATGTCATGTTCTACATAATGTAATTAATATTGATGTTTCATGCTCCAGGTGATCAGTTTCGACGGGTCCACGACGGTGGAGGAGTTCCTGTCGACGCTCAGCAGCGAGCTGGGCTGCCGGGAGTCCGCCGCGTCCGGCTTCGCGCTCTTCAGCGACGACCCCATCGAGAAAGATCTAGAACATCACATCAAACCTGACAAAAAGGTTTATTAGTCGAAGACAATTTGTACATTGAATGTCAATATTCTAATGAGTGTAATAAGGATACATAAAACCAGGGCTTTTGTAAAGGCTCGTGCGGTCAGTGTCCCCACAGGACACTTCGAAATGATCCATGATGTACAATTTTTAAGCAAAGGAGGGTGTATAAAAAATTATGGACTTAAAACTAACTATCGATAAATTTTGGTGCACCTACGTTTTTTTAGCTATGTATATTATTATAAATTATATAGAAATAAAATGTTCAAAATGTGTCTTCTGTAGCTCTGCGACGTGATATCTAAATGGGAGACGGCGCTGAGGGAGAAGGGGTCGGGCAAGTTCGAGAACTCGCGCGTCATCCGACTGACGTACCGCAACCGCCTCTACTTCAAGAGCTCCGTGCGCACGGAGACGGACAAGGAGCGGCTGCTGCTCTGCTACCAGGTCAACCATCAAGGTACCGGGGCACGAATGTACAAGTAATAAAGTAATTCTTAATACAAAGGATGTATCTTATCACCGTTGGGTTAAACAATGTATGGTGTTTGTAATTACTGTAAGTTTAGATAATATATGGTGATCGTGTCAGTGGTGGCGGGGCGGTTTCCTGTGACGCGCGAGCTGGCGGCCGAGCTGGGCGCGCTGATGGCGCAGCTGGACATGGGCGACCACGCGCCCGCCAACACGCAGCACGGCCAGCCGCTGGCGCACCGCTTCTACCCCTACCGCTACCGCGCCGGACTCACTAATGAGGAGCTGAGGTAACATCACAAACATATTGTACATTCAATTCCAATAGGAAATTTTCAGGATATAGGTTAGATGCTAAAGAAATTTACACTTTATTTCTATATAATAAAGTTTCTCCGCTTAAAAGTATAGCTGTTTGCAAATTACAATTAAAACTAAAAAAAAAATCGTGGAGGCAGAATGACAAAACGTAAGGCAGACGGAAATTCAGCTTTTCTTGCTCAATATTAAAACTAAACATTAACATTATTATAATTGATTTATAACAGGGACGTGGAAGAGAAGCTGCGGTCCAAGTGGATCGCGCTGAAGGGCCGCAGCACCGCGGACTGCGTGCGCATCTACCTCAACTGCACCAGGAAGTGGCCCTTCTTCGGCGCCACGCTCTTCCAGGCCAGGGTGAGGCTGCACCGCCGCAGACACGGCGTTAATACATCTTACACAGATTACAAGTCGCCGCTCTTTCCTTAAACATGATTTATACAGTTTCTTTGAATGAGATTTTTGAATTTTACTTTGTACAGATAAAAAAAAGCGACTATGAACATTATTATACGGCTCAAGGTCACACAAAATGCAATGAAGAGAACACAAAAAGATATACCTGGTACTCTGAGGTCGTAATTCTATTTTTCGGAGGGGTAGGCAGAAGTGCAACTACTTCACCCACATTTCTCTGTATGTTTTTCCGTGCCATGTGATAGGTAGCCTATCGCCATATCGGGCACAAACTTCGGGCTGATACCGAGTCGATTGATACAAAGATTAATATATGATGTGTGGCGTCAGATAAAGCAGCCGGACCTCTCGCTGGTGTGGCTGGCGGTGTCGGAGGAGGGCGTCACGGTGCTGGAGCTCGCCTCCATGAGCGTCATCGGCAGGTACGCGCTCAGCTCCATCGGACTCTTCGGCGGACTGCAGGTAAAGTGGCACCAGAAACATTATGTAGGCTATTTACATAAAATAATGTTTTAACTGTAAAACTTTTGTCTTTTCCTGTATAGAAGTGGGCTCAATATTTATGTGAAAACTTTTGTGGATGTGGATGTTGTTAATTATGAGACATCATTTAAGGTTTTGAATGACCTACAGGACGACCTGATGATGTTGATCGACGCCGAGGACGCGACCAGCCCCGTGCACAAGATGCTCGTCAGCCTCAACAAGCCCAAAGTAAGTCTGTCTCTTGTGCACAATGATGTCATAGAGGAATTATAGCAAACTGATGCCACTTTCTTACTTATGAAGTTTTAACCCTTAGTGAGTTGTAATGACCGAAAAGTAACAATTATAAAATTAAATTATATTGACATTATATAAGTGTTTTAATATCATCTGATTTAATTTTTGTAAGTCTCAAATAATTTTTCATATTTGTGGCAGGTTGAGTTATATTTATTAGAATTAAAATTATAAATGTTAATTAATTCCCAGATGGTTGAACTGACGCACCTCATAGCGGACTACAAGAACGCACTCCTCCGTGCGGGAGGGACGGGCACTCCGCAGATGAACTCCCTCACGCGCAACGGGTCGCACCGCTCCATACGCAAGCCCACCTCCACCCTGCCGCACTCCAGCCCCTCCACTCTGCCGCACGCCCACCACCTCAGCCAGTCCCACCACACCCACCACACCACGGGCCACAACACGCTCAACTCGCACGCCACCACCATGACCTTGGGATCAGACAGAAACGCGACCTTGACCTTGAGCTCCCACACGTCAACGTTCAACCAGCACGTCGAAGCGAGAGTGTTGTCGCACGGACAACCCGACATATTGAAATCGACCCCCGACCACCATCGGAGCGAAAAGAAAAGAAGTCACACTCAAGATAGCGGGGTTGCGTGATCGTAAGTGAAAACTGAACTATAACTCTAAGTGCATAAGTTGCAAATTGCAATGGACATTGTCGCTTGTATATTATGATGAAAATCAATGTAATTTAATTGTCGAACGGTGTAACGATATAATTCTAAATATACCTCATATTTTGTAGCGAAGTTTCAGCCTTTTCTATGATTGGCTCGTATAGTTTAATTGTAACATTAATTAACCACCCACCTCCGCCGATAGCGCCCGCTTCCGCTGCCTGCATAGACGATATTTTAAACAAATTAAAAGCAGACTTAGATGTATTTAGCGTGAACAGGTTGATATTTTATGTAGTGACGAAACAATTCTTTACACGTACAAATTATATTGCGTTTAAATTGAAAATACAGGAGATTAATAATATATAATGTTTAAATTTAACTTACTCTTATTGCGTAAGGATTTTGTCCAAGCAAAAATTATTACAAATCTATTCTTTCAATTTAAAGTAAAAAATAACTTGACATTTCTTGCTTTTTACATATCCGTATGTTGGCAACACAGAGACAGAGCATAGATTACTACAAAATTGGCACATTTGTCTATTTTTTTTTTTGTTATTTTCTTACAACGGGTCACTAAAGATATCAGCGTGTGCCAGTGTGCAGGGTAATATGCTATGTAGGGGAATGAAAACGTAGCGAT
>JAABKM020000006.1:792584-804849 GCA_016277805.2 Papilio aristodemus | reverse complement strand
CCTGTATATATTTTCTTATTTATTAAGTCTATTTGTTCACTATATCCTTACATTTCTCCACACGGTATACGAAGTCTACTTTTATAGTATACAAGAGCAATATTTTCCCCCCTGTTAATCAATATTTATAAAATACACACTTATCTATACATGTTTTCGTAAAGTCTCAAAACACGTAAGAAATAATTATCATATTTATACTTTGTCACCTTGAAACGATAAGTCAATTGGCGCCATCGTTCAATGCAGACTATTCACACATTCACGCTTCTGTCTTTTGTATTGCTCTGTGCTGCTTGCTTGCTTTTGTATAATAGACGGACATTAGGCCGTCTATTATACAAAAGATTTGTTTGTTTGTAATCTTTAAAACTATACAATCGATTTGAATAATTGTTTCACAAAGTCATGTTAACCAGATATACAGATTATATCTTTCATTACTGACCTAAAGGTCTATACAAGTGGAAGATACATTTTAGTAACAAAATTAGCCATGCGAAGAAAAGAGTTACATGTACATTGCAGATATATGTATACACAGATGCAACTTTTTCTTCGCATGAGTCCAAATACGACGATACCCTCTAGATTAGTTTTCTAATAATTTTACGTAAGGTTTCAATAAATTACGGCTAACATCGCTTCAAATGAAATGAAATCATACGATTGAAACTATAAATTCAGAGTCGACAAACATCATGGCTTGTTTGTTTTGATGTACGGCATTCGAATTGGAATTCGGAGATTCCCTTCTCAAATACATTATACTAAAAATAATGAAAATAAAAAAGACGGATAAAGAAATGTATTAATACACTAGGAGACACTTGCGATTTTGTTATCAGTCCAAACTCCAAAAGGACAAAGTTCATCTTCAGGTAACAGCAGAGATAATAATATTTATGTTGATAAATAATATTATATTGTACTGTAAATACTGAAACTAATTTAAATGCATTACTATTTTGAATGTAATTATATCCACATAATTGTTAATTAATTGTTGTTAACACTGTTTGAGGGAAGTAATAGTAACATATATAATGGTGTCTTTTAATGTTTTAGGGTTATTAACACACTATATTTTGGCCATATGAACTTTAGTAGAATAACTATGTTAGGGTAGATGAACAATATTTCATTAAGAGTTTTATCTTAAGAAAATATAATAAAGCGAAGTCACTAAATCTTGTCTCTCGCAGAAACTATGAAAGTGATCGGCCATGACACCTCAGTTGACAGTTAGTTTAGTGCTATTGCCGGTCGTTGACCCCTTCCAGTTTGAGATGTAAATACAGATAGATTGTTGACCTCCCTCATTGAATATTTATCATTATTTTATTTGGAACTCGTTTTAATTGATGCATTGAGACTATATATTACATAAGTTAGAGAACATACAGAGTGTCAACAAACTTTGTTCGTAGAATTGACATTTTTTTGACAAAATGTTAATAAAAATTCTTCATCTATCTTCATATTTCACTTTCATTTGTCAACTTATGAGGGAGACATGGGCACTGACGCAATTCGAAGCAAATTACGTTAATTGTGTATACATTAACAAAATTAATTACACATCACCTAGAAGAATAAACAGAGCTTACGAATTTCCTGATTGATCACATATTTTTGACATTACTTGATGTAAAAATCACATCCTTTACTGGATGTAAAGGAGGCAAAAAAAAGTTATTTATTTTCGATTGCATACAAGCGATTTGGAATAAGCTACTTTGCTGTTCTTTCGAATTAACTAATGGAGATTTTACTACCCCTATTTTCTTTCAGAATTTATAAATTTATTCGTTTCTCTTTCTTTATTCGTTTTGTCAAGACGTTGAAAACTATGACATACCTTTCGCGAGTTTAGTTACATTTTTATTTTTAAGATATAATAAATTTTTTATCTATTTCGAGTCACGCCTATATCGTATCTCTAATGACAATGATGCAATTAATTTTTAATGTTTTTCGGTATGTTAATCTATATAATCATGTACATTATCGGTCAAGGTAAAATTAACATCTGTTATCAAGGTAAACATAGAAAACAAGCGGTTGTTCAAATACACAATAATATTTGAAACATACAAACAACAGGAAGTAAGAAACACATACCATAACCTTCATTTTGTTTTTTATATTACGATAAACAAATTTCAACCTTGTTGGGACATATTTATATGAATAGTTAACAAATTGTTACAATTCCCCTTATCATATTGCATTCTATTATACATCCTCCCATGAGGTTTATTGGTCTTTATAAAGTGACTTACTTTCGAAAATAAATCACCGTAGACGACCTGACCATTTTGTGCTTATATTTGTATTTTCCTTTGTAATGGTTTTTATTGCTCAGTGTTCCCGTTTTATCGAACCAAAAATGTTCGAATGTCTTTTGCATCATTTTATTAAAATATATTAGGGTTTACTCATATTAGTTAGCGTCTGTCAGTGTCTCTTGTAGTTCGTATGAGCGAAACAAAGCAAGCGACATTTAAATTATTTTTGTATATTGCACTGAACCGGTCGGTGCGAGGGGAAATCCCAGAATGTCAACAATATCGTTTGTTACTTATATCCATGTCTAGGCTAAGTTATTACTCAAAGTAGAACTACAGTCTTAACTTTACGCTAGTATGACTGTACATAGCTGTTGAATTACTTGGTAAATTCAACCGTAAATTGAGAATCTGTAGGTAGTATTCAACCGATGCAATAAGAACAGTTTTATAATTACAATGGCTTAATTTTTTTCCTTTCTCTCGTCATTTTACGCTCATAAAAATATCTTAACTGTTTTTCGGTACGTTCCGGAGTGGAACTTTTAATTAACCGTACTGCTTCTCAAATATGTGTGATTAAAAACATAAAGACTTTTCCGACGTATTGTACTAATTACTGTATCTACACTTTGCTACTGTTAATCACGATAAGTGCTTATGATATTGTGGGATGAGCAGGGAAATTCGGAAAAATTCGTTTTCAGTATTCCTGGTATAACTATTAGAATTCTTCCAGGTTCTAAGTCTCTTGATGGTTACGATATTTATCGCTTTAATTTATGTTATTGATATGATCTAGTCACAAACTGCCAGCCTAATAGTATCACTGCTACTTTTTAAGATTTTTCTTACTAGTCATCATCACAAATCTGTTTATCAACGTTTGAATACTTGTATAATATATTACTACGAACTATCGTCTAGACAGAAAAACTGTAGATATCGTCACCATAGTATGCACTCAGCAGACAAGTATAAAGTAAGAATTATCAAAACGCGTTCTTAAATTATTACTGTTCGTGACTGCGTAATGGTTGTCTCGTTTAATGGCAATACGTATATTAACTTAATAATGTTTTTAGATAAAATGTCGGAGACGTGTGTTGTGTACATTTTAAGTTCCATATTAAGAAATAAAAATTCAGACGTTTATCGAAGCGGGTCACGAGACGACTGGATATAAAAACTATAAAAAAAATCATGTGAACTTATTTAAATTAACGCAAAAGGCATTTAGTTTTTTTTTATTTACTTTTGTATGCATAGAGAAAGATAGCGTTAAATAATTCCGTTTGATTAAATGCGTGTGTAGATAAGTACAAATGTAAAAATTATACAACAACTATGCATATTATCAATGATAAATTAAGTGTTAAATACTTATATTAGTGAATAAATAAAGTTACCTTTGAATATTTTTAACAGAGCAACAAACACGTCCACACAGCGCGGCGGTTTAAGCGGTACTGACTATTTGTTTTTAATAGACGTGTAAGCGGGTCAGAGCGACCTCTACCTAAGCTTATCAAAGAGTTCAATGGCAAGTGCGGGTTGCCATTGCTACTATCAGTTTCGTGATTCGGTTTGTCTATAAAGTCTTTAACTTTACCATGGTATAGTTTAACTTTGGGCGTTACATTATTCGAATAGACAATATCGCTATAGATATTCTTTCCAAAATTATGAGAATAGTTCCATCATCTATGCGAATATACGACTTTATTAACAAAGTTCCTCTAAGCTTTAAAGCTTTACGTAAAGATTTTAACCACAAGAACAGAAGCACACTAACAAGCAATAGAGTAGCAGATGAGTTCGCCTTCCTTTAATAGACAGAAAGGACAGACAGAAAAAGGATATTCCCTTTTAATATCCATCTCGTCTTCTATAAAATTCTTTCCTTTCCCATAAATTTGCTTATTAGAAATATTTGGGAAGGGTAAAGGACTGGAACTGGGCCATTACCTGCACACTCTTGCAGAAATACCACCACTTCCCTTTTGTTTTCTGTGAGGCCGTGGTTTATTTATTATTTAGGTATTGCTGGGAACTTTACAGTTAATCCCATTATTGTACCTGTCCGTTATCTGTATATTTTTTTACTTTTGGAACATTAACGATTTATACATTTGATTACCAATTTTAACCGGTGATGATAAAAACGGATAACCATAATCTCCGCGCTTTTTACGAAATAATATTTTATTTATTTACCACTGTTGGGTGTGACACTGATAGGACCTTGGAATAACCGCGTAAGATATCGAAATATATTATGCGTCGCGAAAATGCCGTAGCCCAATAATTATTGGTATTGCATAGTACAATGACGGAATATGAACTATGTAATATCAAAGAGTGTTGATATATGTTGTTTATTTACGTTTCTTTTTGTTTTTTTAATGATAACCAGAATGTTTGAGTGATCTTCCGAATTTGGTGACGCAAGATCGAAACGCGAAGCGATATAACTTTTTTCATATACGTGTTTAATTCCAAAATTAGACATGTGTATTAAAACCAGTGTTTTGTTAGATAAAATTTGGATTTTTTTTATCCTAAAATTAAGCTTTTGAAAATGAAATTCAAACACCAGTATAGATATACATATAAATATAAATTTTTTCATATTTGTATTATATACAGGTTGACTTTGAACCTAAAATCAATTCATCAGTCATATGTTTAGTTACTGATCTATCACTGCATTAATACAGAGTATATAATCAAATCCAAACAAGAGAACCTTGATCTACTCTCAGAGACTATTTAAACATGCACATACTGATCAGTTACAAATTACTTCAATAAACTAATGTTACTTAGTACTTAGGTGTGGATATTTTGGTGATAAAAATACAAATTGCTTCTAAGTACAGTAAATTAAATTTATGTTTAATTTGCATGAAAACAATATTAAAAGTAATAGACAAAAACTTGATTTAAAATGTTTTTGATATTTTTTTTAATATTGATCAAACTTAAATCAGTCTCTTGTAAAGTAAAGAGGAAAATATTTTTGTGGGTATACATTTTTGTACACAAGTACAATATGCCCATTATATTGTGACCTTTTCTAGACTAAACAATGATGTTATCATGATTAAATTATTTACTTATGAATACCTATTAATCTATCATTCTTAAATTGGATATTCTTAAATTGGATAATAAAAATTCGAAATTCGAAAAATTCGAAATTATAATAAAAATTCTAACCTATCACAACAACAGACGGACGGAAAAATATACGACGAAATTTTAGTGCATTAAGTTGCACCTCTGTCTATCTTTCCCTTTCGGGAAACACAGTCATGGTTTATATGTTTTAATTCAAAATGTTTTAAAAATAAAAATTATATATTTCACAACTTTCGTACTTGAGTTTTATTGGATGAGCCAATATTAAAATAAACAGTATAATTCAATATCCAAATGGTACAAATATTTGTATACCTCAAAGGGTATGTAACCTATTGTATAAATTTAGACAAATTCAGCTTTAAAGAGAGGAATATAATAAAAAGGTTCGATAAGCAATAATAATATTCTGATAAAAACATAAATAATTTTACGAAGTAATGCGCCACATTACTTCCATACAAAATCAAAATTAAGGACACAAAGTTACGACACACAATTGTTTTAATAATAGAAATTAATTTATATGTAATTAAATATAATTAGTACGGTTGTTACATAACACAAAAAATATAATGACAAAAACAAAAAACTACGCTGTTCTTGTTTAAATTTACTTAGAATTAAAAGAAAAATTATGACATAAGTCGGCCGAATGGTAAAAAATAACTTAGTTAAATTATTTTAACACAATACTACTCACCTTTTATTTACTAAACAAACCGATTATGAAATTACTATAACTAAATCTTTAAATACAAATCTACAAGTTCACTTTTTCGGAGTGGAGTTGAATTGATGGTCGATGGAAATAAAAATCGTAAATTAGTTTGACGGATAGAGCGACAACTGGCGGCAACACTATAATCTCATAGTTATCCTCAGTTATCCTTGGCAATACAATTATTTATTATGCACATTAATATCGACAACAACCAACAACGAAAAAGTCGTAAATTTATTTAAATATTTTTTACTTTTAATAAAATATTTTATTACAAATTTTTTTTCAATCCATGAACCACGTGAAGCTTTCACGTAGTCCAATGTATTTCTAACGGCTAAAGTATGAGGTGTTAATTTATTATAAATATGAAGAAAATATTAGTTTAAAGTACCCATTAAAAAACAAATTTTAATTTATTTTGGCCAAGTATAGGTTTCCCTTTTTTCTATATGTGATCTGTGATCTCTAGGCCTGTCACTGTCACTCATTCACAATTCAACCACAGTCAATCAATTTTGTCGACTTTACTAAAAATAAAGGATTAAAGATGGAGTTGCATTTCTAAACTTTTGACTCTTGGATTATGTTAATATTTTGAAATAAAACTTATTCATAATTTCATATCTAATAATAAGAACATTTTGAGGGAACTAATTGCTCCTTTTATGTTATTCTTTTCTGAATACTGGCCTAAACTATATAATGGCTTCAGAAACAAGTTGTAAAAGTTTTGTCAACAGTTGCAGAACTTGCTTAAATGATTGTTCTGTACAAAACTATAATATCTTTGAAGATAAAAAAGATTCCATTTATATCGCTGATATGTTATTGATGTGTACAGGCCTATCGGTAAGTTTAGTTGTTAAATTTACCCCCATATGTTCTTGAGGTCAACATGTTGTGCAATGAAAGTAATAAACTTTTTTTTTTAATTTCAGGCCGATATCGATGATTGTCTACCTAAAATTGTCTGTAGCAGTTGTTATAATCATCTTGTTAGTTTTTATAATTTTTGTGTGGTCGCGAAGAAAATTGATTCACATCTTAAGAGTAAAATAAACCACAATAATAATGAAAAGTCAATACCCATACAAAAAGATTTACCAGCAGATATAAAGGTTGAGTCAGATGATGTCTTTGATACAGTTAGCGGTCAAATGACGGAAATAAAAATTGAAATTGGACAAGAACTTTATGAAAAGAAGAATCCAACAGATTTCAATGAATTTCCGTATTTGAAAGAGGAAGACGCTCAAGAAACTGAAGTTAAGATTAAATTGAAATGTGATATTTGTGAAAAGAAGTTCAAAAAGCTTTCAAAATTAAATCAACATAAAGAAAAACATTATTCATTAGATAATTTATATAATTGTAATATAAGTTCACAGACTTATAAGCAACAAGTTGAACTTGAGAATCATTTAATGATATGTAACCAAGAAAATGATATTAACAATGTAAGCCAAAGTGATACCAATGAAATTTTTAAATGTGAAACTTGCTCATCTAGTTTTAAGTCTATGCATTCCTTATCAGCACACATGCGTAAACATGTGAAAAAGGGACGAATACTGGCATGTAATGTATGTTCCAAAAAGTTCACGAAAATAAGCCATATGAAAAGGCATGAGTCCTGTCATAGTGACAATAGACCGTTTAAATGTACACTATGTCCGAAAACATTTATTGATCAAAGTTGTTTAAATGAGCACATGAATAAACATAACGGTATTAAGCCACATGCTTGCCCCCTATGTTCAAAAGCCTTTTCACAATTGTCTACCTTAAATAATCATATTAAGCTACATAGTAAGGACAAAGTATATTTGTGTCCGACATGCGGCAAGAAGTTTAATTCCAGTACAAATCTCAACCAGCATATGAAGCGACATATTGGGAATAAATCATTCGCTTGTCATTTTTGTCCAAAACTATTTATAAGTAAAGGTAAATCAATAACTTAAATATTACATTGACTGACTATGAAATCAATGTTTTGTTAAGTCAAATCTGTACTCTGCCTTTTAAATAACCTTGTTTAAAAAAAATTCCAGGTGAGATGATGTCCCATGCAAAAACTCATACAGGTGAAAGGTCATTTACTTGTGAGCTATGCAATGGAAAGTTTACTAAACGCAGTTCCCTTGTGAAACACAAACAGCGCCATCTAGGCTTGAAGCCTCACAAATGTGATGTCTGTCCTATGAAGTAAGTTCCAGTCAAGTCAAAAACAGCTTACAAAAAGATCTCCTTGAGTAACAAGTCTAAGACTTCCAGCTCAAACAGGTTTGCGCAGGATCGGGAAAAGAGGAAAAACTTTTTGTCGGAGACCAAGACTAGCTTTGGGTCACTGCAACATCCCAGTTAGTTATTATTATTCCCAGTCTTTTATAGGAAAGATTAGATAAGTTAATAGTTATTAACTTCTCAACTAAAGGTGGTATAGAGGAAAACATTTAATTTGACAAATTAGTCATTGCAATCTGTATAACATTTTGATATAGATAGTAATGAATATTTTGTCAAAAGGGTGGTAATGTACATGTAAATTATATAGCCACCTGTTTTGATCATATTTGAAGAAACATAATTATTCAGAAAATCCAACTATGACGTGGGTACCTTTAACCATACCATGAGGCGTACCAATTGTCGACCACATCACCACCTGACATCGGGAGAGATCATGGACAAACTGTAGTGTTTCTGAATGTAAAAAAATCCAAGTATGGTCAAGATTGTATACTTTATTATTACTATTTCAGGTTTACCAGTAAAGATCATTTGAAACGACACAACCGCATTCATACAGGAGAGAAACCGTACCACTGTGAAATATGCAGTAGAGCGTTCACACAGAGTAATGACTTGGTGAAACATCGACGGTCACACTTGGGTGACAAGTTGTATAAGTGAGTAATATTTTTATTTACGCGCATATAAAGGGATATGGATATCTTACATTCAAGTTGGTAGATGTTAATCCATTACAGGCATACCCTTTCTTTGTTGTTCTTAACACGTTCCCTGCCATGCTGTTTATGAGGTGACCTTTCTAGGCCACGTGTATCATTTTCGGTACACGATAACTTCTTTTATAAATTTCTATAAATACAAGATTTTTTTTGTTCTTGACAAAATGATAACTAATTACCACACCACATGTACCGTTATCAGTGCGTCCGTCACATAAAACAGTGTTACCAATAGTTAAATTTTACGTATAAAATTTTAAATTTAAAAGTTCAGCTTTGCGTAGAAATGAGATTTAGTGAGTCGAAAGTGGTACACGTGGCAGGTAACATATTAAATAAATAAATAACATTAAATAAATACATTGTGTTGATATTTCTAAGTTGTATATTTATTACAGATGTTCCCAATGCGATGAGAGTTTTCGCTTGCAGACTGAATTGCGACGGCACGTGTCCCAGCACTACATCACCAGATATCTGGAGAAGAGGGATCAAATGGAAACAAATAATGGCGATACGGAAACTCATCCAGAGGTACCTGTTGTCACCGTGGCTCAATTAAGTATTGTTGATATGAGTCGAGCTCACGGCAAGTGACAGGTTATGTAATTTTGATGATACAGGATTTTAATGGTTTTAATGGTGAAAGGTTTGAAAAGGTGCTAATAGTTAAGGTTCTATGATACTTACATGTGTTAAAATTAGTTCTTAGATATTAAGTTTTGAATAACTTCTCACTTGAGGCTTATTTGATATAAAACACGTACAAATGAAGATCTGTCTTTCCTATTGTTATGTTATTAATAGATTTAATAATAAATTTTATTAAACTTAACAAATAAGGTTATTCTTATAGAATTGGGATCAATAATAATTTGTCTGAATCAAATAATTTCTGTGCTTTTTTACACAAAAATTAAACAATTAATGATTTTCGGTAAACTATCAGTTGGTTTTTAAAAAATTCAGTAGAAAAGCACTAAATTAATATGTGATTATTGTATTTTAATGGCGTCAAATTTTATCATTGAAAATAAAAATATAAATAACGATATTTGTTCCTCCTATATTTTTTATTGTGATTATTCTAATATCATTTAATTATAAATTAATTAAAAAAATTGTAATTCCACAGAAAATAAGGGCTTCCAGTTATGCCGAATTGTTTTTTAAAATAACAATTTTTTAACAAAATAAATTTATCGACTAGTACACTATCTCATAGTGGTCGGGTTATGTAATTTGGTTAATGGTGTAATTGATTTCTGTCGTCCCTTTTTTACCGTGTCTATTTAGCTTCTCTGTCTAATTACAGAATCTAAAAGTTATTTGTTGCGAATTTTGATGAACAATGGTAACTCAACATCACTTGTACCCGTTGCTAATTTTCTACAGTCTTCCATAAAAAATGTGTTCAATGTTTATTCATAATATGTCAATGATGATGAAAAAATCATCTGTCCTTAATGACAGGACTATGCTTTTTGCTAAGATCCATAGAGTGCTGCCGATCATAGAGATTCTACTTGTATGCCAAAATGTCAAGTGTTGCCAATGTACTATCATGTCCATTTGTGTTAAAATTTATATGAATGTCATATTCGTTGATTTTAAGGTTAGGATTCGTATCTATTCACTCTTACAGTAAAGGTTTCGTCTACAGGATGTGTAATTTTACTGCATGTTTTTTACAAGTGCCATCTATTGGCTATAATACAAACAATAAAATCATAATTACTAGAAATGATATTCTGGTAAGGTTTAATATTGAGATGGGCAAACAAGGTGATATTTTAAAAAATCTGCTGCACAAAAGTTTTGTTAAAATATTTTGTAATCTCAAAGTAATTTATATCAATATGGTTGTTGTCAATTTTATAATTATATAATTTAATTGTTTCATAATATTAATTGAACAGGTAAATTGACTAAATTTATTGATATTTTAGTTTCTAAGACCTTAGGTTTAAGATAACGGAAATGTTGATTTGGTAAAATGAAAACATAAGTAAAGAAATACATTTTAATAAACGATTTATATAAAAAAATTGTCTTTTAATTCCAAACCAAATTATATAAGCCAGTCGTGGACCAGACTTAAGTTTATGACGGAGTAAAATTAATTCTTACGTCTTTCTTATATTTCTTTATGTAACAGAGACGTAACTTTCCCTTGCAGATCATAAAAGCAAGATATAATGCTAGTCCAGATTGCTAAGGATACTATGGACTGCATAGAAAAAATTTTATATTAGACGAAATTAAAGTTATCAATGACACGTTAGGCAAAATTGAGGGTAAAAGACCTAAAGGCCGCTAGTCTATGTGCTGCATAGACAAAATAAACGTGAATATCGAAAATAAATAATACCATAGACCTTATTGAAAAATATTTAATTCTATATACGTAAAATAAAATACTTTCATCTTGTTTTTGTGATGAATGACATAAGAAAGAAAGGTGTGACTACTAAGATGACGATTGATAGACAGGTGTGGAAGAAGGAAACGTGTTGTGCCCCCGCTCAATACTTTATGCAACGACCGATTGTTTATTTTTTTTACAAAAAGACCGTAGGTGAAAGATAATAAATTTGGTAGCAATCTCTCGAGACAGTTACATAATATCGAAACTAAAATCATTTTAAAAATGAACTAATAATAGATTCAACAAACTTTATATAAGTTAATAACCAAAATAAATATAGTGAAAAATGTTTTTATATATTTTTTTTGGCGCGTATAACAAACGGATTGAACGACTATATAACCTGGTATACGAATAGAGGAAAAGGACGGGCGACATCATCATTGGATTATTAATTTGAACGTTGAAAAAGCAATTAGGTTTGAAATATAAAATCGTAAGTTTCACCGCCATGTGGAATGGTTCGGTGGTGAGAGAGGACGGCGTGGTAGGGACGCAAAACGTCGCAAATAAGCGCGCGAAACGCACGCGCACGCGATCTTTATTTAAAAGTTTGAGGTTGTTGATTTCGATTCTGTTTTCGAATTTTGTTTCTAGTATCGTTTGTGAAAACGGATTTTATACCCACTGAGTCTCAGTCACAGTAATTAGCTTGGCGTATATCGGGCCGGGATTAATATTTACATGCAACACAACAATA
>JAABKM020000006.1:772891-783559 GCA_016277805.2 Papilio aristodemus | reverse complement strand
TGGATAAGGTACCTTTAGCTATGTTTTGCCAGTTAGAATGTAAAAGAACAGATTAAAAATAAGCATAAAACAATATCGTAGTAATATTGTTCTGAGTCATGAAGAGGTAAATAATATTTATACTTCCTTCATCTTGATATTGCTCCTTAGACTTGCTAACGATTGTTCCATCACAATAGATACTTAATTCCCCTTATACAATTTTCGAGATAATCAAAACAATGGACGTAGAAATAAGGAAGATCGTAACATTGAAGGTCACCTTTAAACACAATACACATTCGATTTGTTTTCATGCTAGATATTCAGACTCTAGTAGGAAATTCAATCATAATTCCTTAACCGTCTTTTTTAACATAAGTACCAATAACTGGGAATATTTTTACAATAATCTAATATTATGCCTCAATTGTGAACAGATTGCGAAAGTCAGCACTTTGTATTTAATCTAGGCAAATTATTAGATTATAAGGCGAAAGTATGTTTAATGTATCTCTAAATGAAACGTCGATAATTGTCATTGATTTGTTTAACATATTATATATTATGCCTAAATCAATTACAAAGTGCCGTGCTCTTTTGTGAGTTGACCAAAAAGTTGTAACACCAAATATTTTAATTATATTTAATTATATCTATTTAGTTTAAAAATTTACTTTCACTTTGAACGTGCACTCTTTTAAATTTTGTAGTGTAACAATTATGTCGGGTCGTGTCGTGGCTCCGGAAGTTTAATTACATCTTATGCGGTCCAACGTTACGAGCGGAAATGAAAATGAGACAAATTTGCGTCCTTGACATCTTAGTATAGGTCAAGTTTCCAGCCATTTTTGTAATTGCGCGTAACAAGAATTACTGATTCTTTCTCAAAAAGGTAACTACATTCTTATAGAAAGGCAAATTACATATATTATATTTACTTTTAAGTGTAGAATAGGAGTGAAATAGGTTTAGATAGGAAAACTTGAGCGGAATATTCTTTATTTTTGGTAGAAAAAAAAGATTGCTTGACTTTAATACTTATTAGAAAGTGTCAGACAGTATGATGTTATAGCACGCTATATGAATTCGTTTTGTTTAATACGAGTACAACAGGGATTCGAATACGTGACCCTTGCTTAATTATTTAGAATGATATCGCCTGCTTTCACTAACTTTCTTATAGATTTATTTATCAAAAGAATTAATGTAAAACCCAGTCAGAGTACAAGAATACGTCATTAGAATTCTGGGTTCGATTCCCTAGCAATGGGAATGTTCAGGTCAAGTAGAGCGTAGACTCAACTTACATTTCTTAACTAATGTTTGGCGATAAGTTTACTTGATTTTTACGGGGATTTTAATCTCGTAATCATTAGTTTAGAATCAGCTGAGACATGTCTAAACGTCTTTTAATGCTAGTAGAACGTAACCATTGTAATATTCATTAACTTAATAATTTCGACAACTCGGAATGAGATTAGCAATTGATATCTCTGTATATCCCATTTAATAAATAACACGTGAACTTAAAAAAGGAAAACTCGTAATTGGGACGTGTAGTGTTATATCATTATATGAAATATTCATAAATGTATAATATTTATCGATCATATGAAAACTGGATCGCATTATGCAATAATACGAGAAATTATTATTTAAAACGCAACCTACGACGTTTGTCATAAGATTGTTTTTTGTATGATGGAAAGGGGATATCCGCATGCGATAAAAACGTAAGCTAAACTAAGCTTTATTTTAATTGAATAGAATTTAATTTTGATTCCAGTTGTAATGCAAAGTTAAGCAAATGGCGAAAGTGTTTGAGCTTGAACGCCTCACATTTTACTCTCACTATTGATGGCGGTCACGGTCGGTATTTTATACACAGTGACCGCCCAGATACAAAAGGCAATCACAGATTATACATTACATTTTCAATAACTTTAAATTTCATAGATTATTAATGCGTATCCCTAGATTACTTATTAATGACAATTGTCGTACACATTTAGTGTTAGATAAAGCTATGTTGGGAATAGAAACGATTTCGCACAGAGGCCTGTCTCTTATGTTCATGGGATTAACTTTGTCATCCTTACCACTCTTTTTTAGTGAATATCATAGTTCAAAATCATATTTATTACACTTTAATGAATTCATAACTTTTCTTGGCTCTGCTTACATTCTAATAACATATGTAGGCGTTAAAGCTTTTTAATCTTTTTATTTTGCATCACTTTAAATTGTTCTATTTATACCATAGTGGTACATTCTTAATCCGCTATAATTTTTAAAATATAGCCTTTGTATTTTGGCAAATTGCCACAATTTTATACATTTCCAACCAGGATGCTAAAATCTTTTATAGTATGTAAAGTGAACTTTATTTGAAGGGAATTAAAGTCTTATTAGATTGTGTATTAAAAAGAAAAACCGTGCTGCAATGCGAAGTGTATCCGTGTAGGAATTTCTCACTGGATATAAAGATATTGTGTAATATCTAAACATATTGTACGGTTTACGTGGGTTACTTAATCTTAGGACTTATTCTTAGGTTCCGTTCTAGTTGCTTCTGTTATATAATGCGCGGGAGAGCAACATTATCGCATTGACAACGCGTAAGACATGACGTCAACATGTAATTATTACGCTTAATGTAAGTGTAAGACAAAACAAGTAATAGCGAAATAGAAACAAAATACACCATTCTTTATATGATTATCATTTTAATTGCACTATATGGGTTTTATGCTCACGCCATCATTTCAAAATCGGTTAAGCAGTTCAGGCTACAATAGGTTATAAAATAAACAAACATATCTTTATGTCTTAGTACTTTAAAAATGATTTTATTTCTTGATATAATTTAGTTACAAAACAGTGTAAAAATGTCACTAATTTTTAAATTGCTTTACTTCGTTTATTATTCCAATAATAAAAAAGTTCATTAGGTGTAATTAAATGAGAAGTAGATTAAATTAAATGGGGTCTAATTAGGAAGGATCGCCCTATTTACAAGAAGATCCGATTAAAGCCTGTAAGATCTCCGGAAATGCTGCCTACTAAGCCTTCATGATGTTAATCGTCTTCGAATAGAGATGAGGTTATGTTTACATTTCTTGAGCTAATATTTCTGAATTATTTTCTAGTTCGAATGACCTATTTCTTTTTCTTTTCAAACGTATTTCCTTTTTTTAAATTTATAATCAGAAAAAAAATACTAATTTTCTCGCCAAACTTGTTGGTTTGATGGCGAATTTAGCTAAAGGTATTTCATTGCTAGTTAATTGTCACAAAGGTAAGTCCCCTACCGCCGTCATTCCTCGGATTCCTCAGTCTATTTTGTGTGAGGTCTACCAACACTGCGTCGACGAAAACACATTTAATACCAACATTACGAAAACGGAAAATTTAACTGCAAGAAATATACGTACGTTTTGCGCACCTTGCGAACCGTGTCTTGCGAAATAGGGCCGATATGTTAGTTCTTACTAGGCCACATTTGCACGAAGGCAATTACAGAGTTTATCATTGTACTCATTAAGCAAGCAAGTTTATATTTGTAGAAATTTACACGTCATTAATCTTTAAGGTTAATTGGGAGGCAACAGGGTAGTCGGAGATGCAACTAGTGCACCATATTCAGTCGTATGTCTCCGTCCCATTATGTGGTAACTGGCGCGCCCATCACCATAACACTCATCGCCATATCACACCAGGCCAGTATCGAATCACAAAATCCTATAACTTTGCCCAACCCGGAATTCAAATCAAATTCGGATTTTTAATATAAAAAATAAGTTTTTCGAAAAACATAGATTTTATTAAGTTTGATTGAGTAGTTTAGGAGTTTTACATGGACCAACATATATGTATTTAGTAAATCCCGTTAGTGATATTTCTAATAGAGTATCCGTATGCATATCCATAAATGAACGCATTAATTGATTCCGAAAACTCTTAATGGATTCTTTGTTATGCCACTTTGTTTGTCAAAAAATAAAGGAACGCAAACGAAACGTTTGCGTAAAATCAACAGGATACACAAAAATCGAATGTCGTATATTGTAAGTCACATTGCTGTTTCAAAAGGGTTTAAATTTACATAAGGGAACCAGGAAAATATCAATCGATGATTGCGCTGATTCGAAGGGTCCTGGGAAATGGGTTCGAGATTTGAAACGTCAGGACGTTTCGTTGCCTTATCGTTATTTTCGAATGTAATGTTAGGGAAAATTAAAACTCTCATTCGATAACGGAAAATTATACAATATGAGGAAATCATTTTTTAAACAATAATATTTTTTTAAGTAACTAATGAATCTTTTTGTAAAACCCGTTGACCCTTTTTTGCGGGGAAAATGAATTCGTTTCTATATTTTTGTATTTGTTTTAGTCATGTAGAGAGTTATTTAATGAGTTCTTTTTCTTTGTACAATTTGATAGCAACAGGTTTAAAGGGCAAATTAAAATATAACTCAAAAATATCGTAAACTCATTTAATTTAATTATCAACGACAAGGGACGTCGAAGACAGTTGCAAATTGTATTTTTTTTTGCTTAAATCTCAAGTAATCTGTCAACGACTACTACAGGCCGCAAATGACAGTTCATTACGGACGACACTCACCAGAAAACTTTGATAGACAAGTTTCGGAAACTATTCGTCCTAAAATTAATCTTTGTTTATAAAAAAAATGTCCTATAATTAAAAGTTTGACATCAAGATTGAATGACTTGCTGAAAGAAATATCAGAAACTTCAGTTGTTAGTTTTTTTTTATTAATTTATACTTGTATTAAACATAGAGGACTGAATTGATAATATTAATTTCTACATAATTAGAAATGCTATGCTTAAATATCTAAACAAAAATTGAATTTATATGGCGGTCATTACAATTTTTATATTATCATCGGAAATATTGTAATTTATTTGAAACAGTACTATGCCTTTTGAATTTATTTAAAATCTACAACGCTAAATATGACTGCCTTACAGTATGATTTAGGAGCTTTCACGTGGACCAACCATTTGTCGTGACTATATACGATAAGATTATAAACAACTGTTACTTATTTGTCCCTCTCCGTGCATTACACTATTTTAGATTGTTCGTATGGCTCACAGAGGCCGTGTGAATAATTACATACTTTCACTTCGCATAATGACTGTTCTTGTCACTATATGGTCACTTTTAAATGACTACGACTTATCTTCATCAATATTATTCGTCATCACTAGTCCACATCAGACCATTGTTCGACTGCCTTTGCTACTTCAACAGTATGCAGTCTCCCACTTTACATATACTATCAGCTGGAAGTAGTTTGCCCTATATTTCTAGTTCTCATCCGTATGTAAATAAAAATGTTTGTTATATCGTAGCGTGTCTTTACTACGTAAATAACTTTGTCATTTCCGGTTAATTTGATATATGCGTTACCTAATTGACGTTTATATAAAACAGCAATTTATTCCATCAAAGTCTGTAATATTCAATATATAGTCTACCAAAGTAATAACCTTGACTTGTCAGAGATTGTAAGCAAAGTGATTAGCTTTAAATGTTGTTAAAGGTCTTTCGGATTACGCTTCGAACTTTGTATAATATAGGTATTGTCCAACAAAAATATCTGCAGGCGACAAATTAAGATTTAAGTTTTCAGGTTTGTAGAACATTTATGAAATTATAAGTTAAATAAACTTGAATTATATAGTATCTTTAAATTGTTAGTTTAATTGTTTTGTTATAGCTTCGTAAAAGTAAATACTTATTTTTACTAACGTTTAGTACAGAACAATTGACCGAGTGGTTGTGGCATTTTATTTATTTCTGTTCTATTTCATCCTCACTAGGTCAGAGGGCACTGGCGGAGTACATCCACAATATTTATGGCGGCAACATCGCTCGTATTGTTCCCGTAGTGGATACCTAGAGAGATTTACCGAGATCTTTGGTTAAGTTAACAGTATGTTTATTTTGTTTTATAAATGTTATTTACGTTTTAAAATATTTTTCTATTCAACATTCAATTTTTGAGACTTTTGGTTAAAGGGATCGATAATTTTGAAATTGTAGTTTTCAGGTAAATAATAATTAATATGTGACAAAAGCTCTACAACATACGTAATAAAAAGCGGTACACAAAGAACAAAAAATACAGTTTGTCGAACGTTTTATACATAAATTTAAGTAATAAGTTTTGTGAACACTGTTACTAAAATAGTTTTGTTTTGTAGGGTTGCAAACTTTTCTTCCTAAACGATAACTTATTTGATATTATAAACAAGTTGTGCTTTGTTTCTTTCTAAAAGAAGAAAAATAAATTTAGAAATATTACCGCGTTATCTCCTTTCATTCAGCAAAACACCTATCACTTTTATAGCGATATAAAGCCTCATATAGAGGGCAATAGCTAGTTAAACGACAAATGTATGGCGGAAATGCGTGGACATTTATTGTAGCCCACAGTGAAAGTAAAAATTAAGTTTAATATATTATGTCAGTGTACGTAATTTAATACGAGCAATTTTAACACGTAAATGACATTTATTTGTATTAGCTATTTGCTTGATATCTCGGCTATCGGTATCAAGTACGGTACTAAGACATGATTTTTTTAAATTTTTCTTCATAAGTGACTTTTCCATAAAACGCAAATTTTGACATTAAAAATGAGATAAGTGGAAAGACTAAAAAAATGTCAAATAAATTTACGCAAAAATAAGTTACGCGTGCATGTTAAGGATAGTCATTACGTAAGACGAATGTTACATACGACTTAAGGATTACGAAGGCGCGCCTCTTAAACAGATAAGGAACACGTCTCCTGATTGCAATATAAGATAACACCTAGGTTACGTCTGGGTCTTGATGAGCTAAATTTCTTTATTGCTTTTTGTAATTTCATAATATTTTTAAGTAAGCGAAAAGTGAGAGATGCATTCATTATGTTGAAAGGAGAAATATTGCATTGATTGTTGGATACTGTTTATTGTGGGTATTGCATTACGCAAATCGGGACGAAATGGCAAAGATTTTTTTTTATAAAATATAACAAATTATGACACATTTTAATACTATATTTTGAACTTAGTTCAAACTATGATTCGCATAAATAGCGGATTTGAACCAACCACCATATTGTGTATGGGACATGCAGTCTGTACCCTTAGCCATTGGGCTATAGGCGCTTCAAAATAAAATGACATGTAAACCACGCCGTTCAATAATTTTTCATTGATTTTCCGTATTCATTCTTTCAGCATACTTGAACCAACGAAGCGTATACGTTTCCCAATTCTACAATACTTATTACATCCGTTATATTAACTTGTTATTTCAAAATGTTATAAAACACGTCCTTGACAAAGTAACCCGGTATTTTATAGTGAATGTGTCAATATTATATTTGTACTTACAACAATACATTCGATTACGGAATTTTGACACCTAACAAAATTTATTTAAATAATTTAGCAAGCTAATAAAAGTCCTATTGTATTTTTTGTTAACATGTAAGTTATAGGTTACGTGTTAAAAATGACAATGAATGACTTTTGTTCGTGTTAAATGTGTATATTAAAATGAAATCTTTTAATTAACAATAAAGAAGGACTATTGAGGTTTTAATATCATGGTTTCGTGAAAGTCATGGCTTTCTATTTAGATACATAGTAACTTTTTGAATTTCGGAGAATATTTTAACAACTTGATATCAGGCCGAAGTTTGGAATTTGTGCCCGATATGGCGGTAGGCTCGCCTCCTATTTCATTATAGGACGGAAAAACTAACTAATTACACTAACACTAATTGCACTTCTGCCTATCCCTTCGGGGAATACAGGCGTGAACATGTTTTATTTTAACAGTGGTAGAGCCTGCATTAGTTATAGCTTTTGCTTAAATTGTCCAGTTTAACCGTAAAATACCATGACTTTACAGAAGACAGGCGTGAAGAAGCATACCAATACAGAAGTAAACCATTGAAGCATACCTTTCTCAATTTTAGATTAGTATATTTTAGTTTTTTTAGACACAATTTAATTTCATCTTTTTTATCTTTATCAGAGCATCCTTGGCAGATTTCTCATCCTAACCTTGATCATAAATATGTAAAACATGTAACAGGATGTACATGATGTTGATTTATGAGTAATTAATAAATCTTGAACAAAGAAAATATTTGTGTTATATTTTGCATATGCGTGTTTAGATATAGGTTGAATGAAGGGTACAAAAATTAAGCATTTTTTACCGTAGTAAAAAAATCCATATTGTTGTGTCATTGTTTCGTTCAAATGTTTAACAATAATTTGGTATTAATTTATATTAAATTAGACTTACGGTTTTTACGCGATAGTTAAATGTTTTTGGTCGAGACATCTACAGTTATTTACAGCAGTCTTCATAAGGGCGACCACAATGTCTAACGTCCTAATGAGATCTAATTAAATTTTATACTTTACAGTGAATAGAGTAAATATTATTATAAAACAGTTTTCAAGTAAAATTCATGTGAAGACTTTATATAAAGACTTGAATGTATCAAAACAAATTTTTTACAAAAGTTCAAATTTAATCTGTCATATATCTGAACTTATAGAATCTCATTAGTGAAAGGTCAAGATAATTTTCCTGCGTCGCTCTTTACCGATTTTATCATCAAGAGACGCTTTTATTAATGTTAACTATGTACTCTTCGTTATGAAAAACAGTCGTAAACTTTAAAGAAAAAGTTTAACAAATTAAAGCCTTTGAATATTTATTATTGAACGTGAATATAAACTGTTTATTTATGGTATAAGATATGAGGAATAATAAAAATGTAAGAAAATAAAAAAATGTAATTAATCGATCGCAGAATCTGCTTGAAATGGCCAGAGTTCGGAAAGTTTTGGGATCTGCTCATTCCAATAGCTACCTCTGTGCTCATGTGTCAGAAGGCTCTTTGATCAGTGTGTATTGTCAGCGGTGACATACGGAGATGATGACGCCACGGTAAGCATTGATGTACGATTCAAGGATAACCCAAGGGCAATGAAGTGCGAGATCGTATTAGAAATTTTATGGTACTTTCCATTGTAGGAAGGATGGCTGATGGGGCCGAAAGTTCTGAAATGATGGCACAAGATAGAACGATGCACTGGTTAATGTTGCGTGAGTCTAATCAGCGGAGTCTTACCTTCGAAGTGGAAGAAGGAAAAGGAGGAAAGGCAATTGCATGTACGGTCGTCTTACTGAAATAGACAAGAATTAATATTTATGTTTTATAACATGTTTCTGCATGGTCATGGGACTTTCCTCTCGATGCCGAGCCGGCCCACGCTAATAAATGTCTATAACTTGTCCTAATTTGCATTTAAAGTGCATACTTTAAAAAGTTCATAAGTTAATTAAGATAACAATATTAATGTCATAGCTTTAAATGTTTTTGAATTTTGTCCAGTTACGTAGTCTTATCGTATCGTATTATGTTACTTCTGATTTTTCGATAGCCGTCTTCGATTATTCATAAATGTCAGTTGTATCGAGTAATAATTACATAAATCGATTTAATAGTGATGTACCGATGACAGGTCGGTTTGGTAAAATCGAAAGGTCGACCGTTGTAGATTCCGAAATTCATACACATAAGAAAAATATTTTTTTTGCACATTCACTTTATAAAGGTGACGTTAAGTTTTACTTTAATAATCTTGTTATTTTTAAGTCGATTTCGGACATTTAAATACTAGGTGAAATCGTTTCGAGTTCGTTTCCGTATTTATGTAATAAAGTGATAATATGAATTTAATATTATGCGCTCACGCCCGTCAAGGGGTAGGCAGGGATTATGGATTATTATTTGCAATCCTA
Organism: Papilio aristodemus; assembly: GCA_016277805.2. Classification (NCBI taxonomy): domain Eukaryota; kingdom Metazoa; phylum Arthropoda; class Insecta; order Lepidoptera; family Papilionidae; genus Papilio; species Papilio aristodemus. The sequence goes on along the minus strand of JAABKM020000006.1, from coordinate 773,715 downwards.
GCAAACCTCTCATTTCTGCATCCGTACATCAACACATACATGCTCATTTACTGGTATTCCTTTCTCAATTACATAAGAAAGATAATAATTAAAATAATATTATATCTAATTGGAATTTAAAATTGCATAATGTAAGAATTACACAATACTAATTCAAATGTAAATGTGGTTTGATTCTGTGTAAAAAAATACCGAGATCATTTTTGCAGTCAGAATTTCTTTACTTCTAAATTTCACACAAATTACTTTTTATTACACGAGCGGAATTTATGTCATGTCTAAAGTCCATTAAAGTAGGTAATGTTAGATCTTGTTAATCTATTTATGGTAACACGACCGGTACGTTGTTTGCAATCTAAATGAATTTGCTAAGAAAACACCGAAAGATGGATGCATCTATCGAAATAAATTGAAGTCTTAATTAAAACGTAGACAAGGCAAAATCGATTCTTTTTAATTTTCAATATTTGGGTAGCCACCTTTTTCTTCCTTTTTACATTCTTCCCATTTAGTAGCTACTTAAGCTTCGGTTGTCATACCCGCGGGCACCTGTGTAAGTAAAACTGGGTTAATAAAAATGTATCTTAATTCAACGTTTTATGATATACTAAAATGACTCGGTTGACAACTCGACGAATTTCTCATTAAATATAATGTAAATTTAGTTTTTTTGTACTGCTATTTCCACTTTAAATTATGTGTTCAATGTAAACAATATGCGCAAATATGGGTACCACGTAACCTTCCCCGGTCGGCCTTCGTGCGACTGGTTTTGATCGAGTTTGTTATATGCTCTCCCTTTCATTCCAGTTAACTTAATGTGT
>JAABKM020000006.1:742612-756199 GCA_016277805.2 Papilio aristodemus | reverse complement strand
TTTGGTATAAAAAGTTTATTTTTCAACATGTTTACAAATGTTTTGTTCAGTGCTAGACCCTGTTAATAATGTCCTGATTTGTAATATGACAAGTAAATCAAATATAACTTTTACCAAAAAAAAATTAACTATATTCATACAATTTTTAGACTTAGAAAAAATGTTATAATTTGTAGGCGGGTAGATAAATTTATTCGTTTATCCGAATGGTAGTACTTTAGTTGATCTGGGTTAGTGATGTCGAATTAAAAAAAATGTAAGAAATTGACAATTCTAAAATCTCTGTCAGATTCGACATTGTCGTTAAAAAAAAAAAGATTTATCAATCTACTTTTATTGCTTACATTGACTATTATTTTCTATTTCTTTACAATTCAGTAATAAATTTGAAACAAAATTACCTCTTCGATCCAGAATAAAGGTACAATTATGTCTGGTAAATCCTTGCATAGCTCCATTTTATCGGTTTTAATCAATTTTATATTGAATTGGACACGTTGTTTCGCGACTAGGGGTGTGCCGCTGATCTGAAATTAGAAACAAGATAAAAATACGCTGTAGTGTTAAAGTAAGATAATTGTTATTATTCCCTCTTATCCGATTTTTCAATAATACTGCTATATCCAGTTCATAGTTGTTTCATTTGGTAAGGACATGTCTTTACCATATAACATGGTTTTACTATCGCCAACACGTAGCATGTTTCTGTGCCAAATTGTGCAAATAATAAAATATGTCGGCAACTTCTGATGGGTTATAATTACGTCCCAATGCTCGCTTGATCAAAGAAAAGTCTTAATAAGCGGATGATTTACGACGCACCATATCTTGTACATCCTACAGTCGTTTGTGTTTATAAAAAAATACATACCGGTTCAAAATCAATAGAAATCTCGTGCTCATTTACGTCGGGGTTTAATCCTTTTACAGCTTCCGCAATCTTAGGGTCACAGTCTAGGAAATGCGGGAGTGAAACGAACATTGGAGCTCCGATACATTTTGTTAAGTCCATCAGTCCCTTCGGCGGGCAAGATTCAGGGCTATCGCAGTAACACTGTAGGTCAGGGTCGTTAGCATAGTCTCCGATATTAGCGATGTACCGATTAGTTTTGATTCCACTGTACGAAGTGGGTTTTTGAAACCACGCTTTAAAAGATCTGTGAGATAAAAACTACCTTTAAAATACACCACAAGTTCTGCTCTCCGAAGGGGTAGGTAGAGGTGCAACTAGTGCATCAACATTTCGTCGTATATTTTCCCTCCTTTGATGTGAAGGGGAACGTGCCTATCGCCATATCTAGTAATTCCAAACTCCGGGCTGATATCGAATTGAAAAAACCCAATATAATTTTGCCCGACCCCGGCTTCGACCCCAAGATCTCAGGAATTATCTTTAGATTTTCATAATTTTACATTCAATGAAAACTGTTTGAAAGTATTAATAACATTAATATTTACGATATTTTGAAGACAATGTAATTTGAAAATAGGCTTACAATTTTAACGTCATTTCCTAAGTTTCCCGTTATCTTAATTACATTAAATTGGGCGTTACAACGCGGAAAAGATGGCAGTTAGATAGATTAGGACTTATTAGATTGCTTCATTGCGTAACAGCTGTACTAAAAAGTTAGTTTAACTGTGTGGAATGAAATTAGATATTTCAACAGATTCAGGGTATTTGTAATTTAAAAATTTTCATCGAAACTCTTGAACATTATGTATATTCTCAGAAGTAATAAATCACAATATATTTTAATTCTTCGAATAATTAATGAAATTGATTACTGAAAAAAGCGATAGCAAATAATAAAAAAACGCAAACCTGCATAATTCACCAGAAAACGATTCGAGATGATCAGACTGCGTCAAGAAAGGCGGGAAAACTGTGCCATCTGTCCCTTCGTATTCATTGCATTTATCTCTGAACATATCCATTTTGGGCTTGCCATCGATTGCGATCACTTTGCCGACATCCATTACGTTATTCTTACCTCTCATGACAGTTACAATGTGTTTGTCGGTAGTGGTATTACGCTAGAGAAAATAAAAATTTACAGATGTAAATTAAAAATGTCTTCGCTTGTATCGTTTATCAATATGAAGGAATTTAATTTGATTAAATCTACCCTTATAAATATAGACATTGAAATTGAAAACTAACTGCTGTGCATTTTTTTGGACACTAGCCATATCGTTTAAAGTCTACAATGTTTGGGGTAACTGTCGAGTGAGGCTGTCTCCTCATTTTATATTTCATGATTAGTTTATGTCTCTCTTCCATGTAAGAGCTGGTCATCAGTTCTCCCGCATGGATATCAATAGGTAACCTATAAAGATTTTAATTAATATAAAGTGCCCCGCTTGCACTTTTCCACCATAAAAATATTCTTACCATGCCGAATATAGAGAAAATATATTGATTGTTTGGTTCGAAAATAAGAGTATCAGCTGCTTCCTTCTTTAAGGCTGTACAGAGAGCTTTTGGCGCAAACTCTGTCCTCGCACAGTTGATGACGATACCTCTAAACAATATGTCTAAGGCTTTCGCTCGAATGAAAATATCGGATGGATTTTCGAAAATGCCATTAAAAGCTTTTCCGATCAAGTTCAGCATCGCCGGCTTATCGCGGATTACCACTCCTATCGTGACCTGAAAAGAAAATTAATAAATAATTTATGACGATCGCAAAAGATAAGGAATTAGAAAACAAAAATGAAAATAAAATTGATAAAAACAAGAGTTTTATACGATTTTTGGTTGGTTTTGATAAATTTGTGCAACACCAACATCACAAAATTACTGTAGTAGTAATAGTATTGTGGCACTTCTCTGAACTAGCTAGCGACAGTCTCTTAGTGAAATTCAAATATATTACCATCATAAAGGGGTGAGGCAAAACAATGAGCTCTTCACCAGTCAGACCCGGACCAGAGAGTTCTTTCTTGAAATAGAATTTGTCTAATTTTTTGTACGTTATAGTATCAGCGTCTTCATGATCTTCCACTTCTACTTTCTCCTTCCATTCTCTGCATCATAAAAATATATATTTTAATAAATGAATTCATTTCTCTTGAAAGTGTAAGAGAGACGGATAGATAAATATTTCAGAACGTCAATGAGACTAGCTCTACAGATGTGGTTACAATCATTGCAATCAATAAAACTACATCAGAAATTTATCAATTAGTTGCATAGACTAAGCGAGACTAAATTTGTTGTCTGCTTCAGTGCCATGTTCATGTTCCATCAAATCCTTTTTGATAAGACAAACTGAATTTATTAGTTATCCAATCTTGTAGATTATGATTCTTGATAATGTTTAAATAAATTTCGTGTACTCTTGTGCTTGTATATGTACTTTTAATGTAATAATAGCAATAAAGGCTTATTTTGTATTTTTTTAAATTTTGTTGTTTACTTGAAGAGGGTCCACGACAATAGTAAAATGGCTGCCCTTTATATCGTTAACCTTTTGGTGCTTCTTTGCATACCTAATCATAATAGCCATCAGAGGAAACCATTTAGAAAAATTTTATTCACAGTAACATTTTACAGTTAATAGTAATGGCTTAATATTTGAAAAATTTAGTTAGACAATTTTTCCATCGATTGTGTAAATAATAAATGCAACTTAGCCTCTGTTGTCAGTCATGTATAGAGCATATATGTACATATAGTGTATCTGTCATCCAGATTGCCCCAGACAAAGTGCAAATAAAACCTTCAAACGAGCGATTTAGTGAATTGAACAGAATCTGTAAATTCTTTTAATCTTTTTCAAAAGACACGTCTTGAATTATTTTAAATTTTCTTCTTTATATACATATATAATAATAATTATAGTTATATACTGAGTTGTCTGGCCCATGAACTAGCGTGAACTATCTTTCATGAACCAGGGTTCACCCTCATTCGTTTACAATATCCTCAATAAAAACAAATTTTCCTAAATTAAAAATAAGAAAGTTTACAAATAACTAACTATATACTTTAATAACGCTTTAAACATAGTATACATTGCATGACCTCAAGTATACTTTATTATTTTAAATTCTCTTTTTATTTTGCCTTTACATTCACAAAGGAAGTAATTAAAAAGAAAAAAAATTTTTTTCGACATTAAAACTAACAAAAAATATGAAACTGAAACTTAAAACACAGATGTTTGTTCACGTAGTGTAATTTAAAAAATTATAGAACATTAATGAATGTCTTGGATAAATAATGACTAGGTATGGATAGGTATGAACGTCTTTATTAACCTCTATAGAACTTATGAATAAGAAATAATCACGTTTCGCTCAATTTGAATGTAATTGAAAATAAAAATAGTGTCTATACTACTATAATGCGGAGGAATTTGTTAAAGCGCTAAAAACTGACATAATCGAATCATTTCTGAAACCGTTTTTTAAAAGTAGGAATGCCCTTAATATTGTTTTTATCCATCTTTTATTTAAGGCTTATTTTTATCTGTACTTTTTTTGTTCTAGAATTATCGAAGATAATATTAATTCAAAATAAAGTTTATTACTCAAAATAGTAGGGGCCGACTTCCTTTACAATCGGTGTCGCTCCTCTTTGTACTTCTTCGGCATTTGTGTAGTTAAACATATATATCTTGAAGTCCAAAGGAAATGGTATCTTTTGCCACATCTTACGAACATCGGTTTTCGGTGACAGCGCCATTTCCTAAAGATAAAAAAAATTATATCTTAGTCAAGTCATTAGAATTAATATCGTAAAACAAACTGCACTATATCGAAAAGTATTGCACTGACTTGAACTGTATCGAAGAAAATTGCATTGACGTAATAATTAGACAGAAATACTGAAACTGGCAACATACACAAATCTTTCACTGTACACACAGTTAACGAAAAATCGACGATTCATTTAATACACAATTTTCTGTTTGTTTATAATATGCCTAGTCCGAATATAAACAAATAGACAGAGTACAATTTTGTTCATAGTTTAAAACATGAGTTAGTCAAACAAATATCTTTCGGTGACAAAAAACCAAATATCACAGAACACACAGCCGGTTTTAATTAAGTGAAGCATATAGATGTTATTGACTTCTCTTTAATTATTCCCGCTATTCCTCAATTAAAACGTGAAGTCATTATTAACCTTGCGGGAATGTGTATTTGAACGCTGGGAGAAATTGTGTATTGCGTTTGAATTTGCCTTACGATGTGTAATTACCATTATTCAAAAGAAACATTCATTAAAATAACGAGGGATATGTACCTTCTGTAAAATTCAATTTCTGCACAAATTATTTCGTACATGTCTTCGTTATTCTACAAATCTATTACCTTGTTTTAAATAAAATTAAAAACAATCATGTTATTAGTGCCAGAGATAAGTGCTAACGAATTGAAAATAAATTTTAATGCGTATGTAGATATTTTTGTTTGTAATTACAAAAGATTCGTTTGAAATGTATTTCAACACATCAAATTAATTTTGATAACATTAAAAATAATTCTTATTATTTTAACAAAACGTTTGTTTGAATCATAAAAATACACATTTAAAATTCTCAATGTATTCAATGACATTATGAAACCTGTTTGCGACGTCTAAATTTGTGTGTTGTAAATATATTTTATATTTCTAGCATGTTTAAATTACGCTTTTTTTAACTTCGCTTTGCAAGCACTGTTTTAGTAATACATCAAAAAATTATAATTACGTTTAGTACATTTTTTGTTTAAAAACAAACAAATTGCGTGACATGAGCAAAATATGAGTGGCCACGTAGAAAACGTGTGCCGACCCTAACTAATAGGAACAAATATTAAATACAATAATGACGTGTTTAATTTTTTCTAATATATTATAAGAAACGCTAAATGCAATTGAAGCATGAAGTCTTTCAGAAAAAGAAATATGATTGTAAATGAATCCTAAAAATCTTTTGATATTTAAAAGATTCTATATTATTTGTCACGATATTACCGAAGGATGTTAAAATGGAAAGGAAAATGGAATACTCACCTTTTTTAACTGACTCTTCAATATGGCAGGAAATATGACCCATCCAAAGAGCACGCCAAATATTGCGCTCCCGAGCGATCCTATTCCGATCTTCATATGTTTTGGCATCTGCATTGTAATATTTCGCTTCCGTCTTCTGTCAATATTGAAGTTATTACAAAGTTGAACTAAAACTTAAATCAATATTTTAATTTAGTTTTCTTTGTAGACAATAAAAGATATCTCCTAAAATCCAGCAGTGTAAGTCTACTATTAGATTGTTGAAGACTATATTTAATGTCAATTATTTATTTTATGTTATATCAAATAACTCTTCTTCAATATCTTATAATTTATAAAGTATACTTTAAGATTGCTCAGGACTATCAATTATTTAAAGAAATTGTTTTTTAATGTCAAGATCTAAAAAACAGACTTTTTTCCCGACTAATTTGCGTAGTCATAATGAATCAATCATAATGAACTGTAGAAATTTTTAGAAAAAAAGTACGAAGACAGTAATGCAGTCGTGCGAATCGCAGAAGTTAGTCATTAAATTAACCGGTTAAAGATAATGATAGAAGGCATTGGAATCGATAATAATGGCAAGTGGAATGTAATTCCTTCCCGGGGCAGCTTGCACTGGTTCCCACGGAAAAAGATTACCATTGCAGCAGGTTAATAGGTGCCTACGTCAGCGACAAGCCTATCATTCTTAACAAAATTATAAAGACGGAAAAATGTGAAGAAAACGTAAAAATATGATTTATTTATTTTTTAATTTGATTTGCTGCGATTTGGATGACCATATGATAAATTAAAAAGATTAATGTGAAAACACTATACTAAGCATAAAAAAATATTTAAAATAATTTGTTAGATATTTAGATTAAAACTAAAGCCTAAAGTTAGTATCACATCGCCATCTGTGAACATTTATAATACAAGAGGAACTGGAGATGCAATTAATTAAATTTCTTTATGTTATAATTATATTTTAACTTTAGTTTTATAGCAATTCTGCTACATATTTACAATATTTCTTCTATCCTAGAAAAGCAATTTATATGAAACATTTAATTATATATTATCTCTTTTATTTTTGGTACCATTAAATTTTTAAATTCACTTGAATTTTGTGTTCAAAAAATGTAATTGTCTTTCCATCAACTAGTCGTACTTTTAAGAGAATATGGGAACTACAATAGTAAATGTATTTCCATTGGAATATACACATACATTTACAACATAGGGGAAAAAATCACTTACACGACAAAGTCCGCCTATGGAGACAGCTGTTGGAGTACTTGGCCACTATTGCAGCGCTTTCCGAGGGCGTGGTACAGTGTACAGTCATTAAGAAAACACTTAATTTACAAGGTACCTAAAAAGGTGATACAAATTAGAGTTCTTCAAGAAAAGTATGCAAGTCAAGAAACGTACAGACTTACATTTCCTATCGTTTGCTGGTTGTTCGTGACCAGTCCGAGTAATGTGGCAAGTAATTTTTTTTCTATATTTCGATTCTTTTACAGAAACACGGTCTAAGTTGATAGTTTACCGATTTAATATTATTTTAAAACATTGAGTGTATTTAATAGTAGGTGTATTTAACCAACTTACTTAAAATACGAGACAAAAAAAAATCTACTGTTATACTTTTTCATTTGAATGTACAAGACACCGCCTACAAACCTATGATGGAGGAAAAACACGTCACAGTATCGCAATTAGAGTAAAAAGTAGGTTGCGTTTATATTTACGGTGAAAAAAACTCTCCTTAATTATACATAAAGACAACTTCATAAGACTGTAAGTTCATACAAGATATGTAAAAAGGCAACCTTTAATAATATAAGTCGTAATGTGATTTTTTTTCTTGTTTAAATTTCGTCGTCAAAGTTCTTCTACCATTTCCACCCATACAGACTTATCCATGAGTTATTGCATCTTTTAATCTTCTCTTTTTGATGTCGTTAGTAGATAGTATGCGTAGATGTATAAATTTAGAAGAGAGAGAGAGGTGTGCCAAAAACGTGCCAAGTCAACACCTCTACCTCTTTGGTTAACGATGGGCGTGAGTGTGTATTTTTTATTTATTTAATAAAGTGTTGGCACTAAAACAACGAGTATCAAGACCCTTGTATTTTAATAATTAATTTCATCAGTAGCATAAAGTTGTAACGACTGTTTCAACCAGAACAAAGTGACGGGTAACTTGGAAGGCGGGGCCTTTGAATATTTCAAAAGAATTGTTTTCTATCAAACAAACGATGTAAAGTTTATTTTGGAAAACAATCATTTTAACACGAATATTGATTAAACAGAAAATATTAAATACACATAGGGATATAAAACTTGAAAAATTGTGGGAAAAACTGTGATGCCATATGTCTATTTTTACAGTTCATTCAAATTTACCAGTACTTAATAAGACAAGAAAAAAAGATAGCGTGTTATTCACAAATGAATATACTGTACATTAAAGAGATTTAAAATAAAATATATAAAAATTTGTTTATTTTTAAAAAGGAATTGTTTGATAATTGTCGAATTTTTCAATTGTCTTCTGAATGTTATCGGAATGCCACTTAAGTAATTATAAAAGTTGATATTTTAAAGCTTTTGATTGCTTAAATACATACTAGCAATTACTGTTTAATTGTTAGTTTCAAAAAAAAGCGGACCGTATTTTGTTTGTTGTAAATTTAATTAAACGTATAAATTGTCATTTAGGCACTTTGTCCTATTTCAAGGAGATGTCTTAAGGGGCTTAGACACTAGATTTAATATTCAAGGTCGCCTAACCGTTGAATTATTACGCCCCAAGAAAATAGCTTTGTTTAAAGTACTTCAGCAAAAGACATGCTAAGATTAATAGATTATTGATCAACCATTACGTTATTATTTTAATAATATGAAACGTGTAAAATGAGTCAATTAAATTTATGATACATAAAAATGTTTTATTTGAATTAAACTAGAGTATGTATCAGTTAATACGTTCACTGCGTTAGGAGATCTGAAACATCTCTTGGGGATTTTTCAATCAGTGTGGCGTCCACGCTGTGAATTTATTATCAGTCCAAATTTCACCTTATGTTTTCCGTTCCATGATGAGATAGGTGGCGAACCTATCGCCATATTGGGCACAAATTCAGTTAGTAAATTTAATAATAAACTTCATTATTTTTCTTTCGGTAAATCAGTACGAGTGGATATAATTGACTACGTAAAATGATACATTAGATGGCTTTTTAATTTTATTTTAATTTTAAAATTCCTCATATGAGTTATAACAATTAAGTAATTTTTATTAGACATTTTTCATTTTGATAGGATTGCTTGAAATAAAGATTATTCCACAAAAATATAATTATATTTTATTAATGTTAAAAATTATACAGTTTATTTGCGAGCTACATCAGTTTAAAATGCTCCAGCTTGTGGCCGATAGACATGAAAATATTTTCCACTGTACATGGATGATCTGAAATAAAAAACAACATGTTTAAACGATTTTTTTCTTTTTTTCTTTGATAATTATAATTATTTTTCTTTAATAATTATAATTATTTTCATTTGAATTTAAATTATTTACCCAAAAATGCTAAAAAAACTAAAACGACAGATAGTACAATATTTAAAGCCCGGAAGAATATAATTGGTTGTTATATTATATTTTCGAACCTATTTCTAATTTCTAATTATTTTACCTAATTCGACCCACTGGTCATCATATCCAGCATCCAGTCGTCCAAAGCGGATAGCTTCTCGTAAGGCATGAGTGATGACAGCTGCCAAACATACTGCTGGTTCTCCCGTCGCTGAGGAATCAGTTGCAAAAATAATTGTAACACAGTTAAAATACTCAATACTTAACTCTACATAATACGTAGCAAATCTTTATTACATATAATCCAAGTTATGTAATCTCCTAATATCGTATTTCAATTCAGATGTTTAGCAATGCCTATATTTAAATTACTGTATTTTCTACAAAATCATATTCATGTTCTATTTATTGATTTACCTTTCGATTGAAGGACTCCAACTTCATTTTTCGAATTTCTTTTAAAGTAGATTCTAAAATCGGCAGGAATATCTTTCAGTCCTGGTGGTTTGTACGTCCAAGTGCGATCGGTTAATAATTTTCCATTTGCTGGATCATATATAATGTTCTCTGATGTCCAGTAGCCAAGTCCCATTACAAAACCACCTTCAATCTGAAAGTTTACAAATATGTAAACTCGGGGGATGATAAAAGTTTTTAATTATTTAATTAAATTGGATTTAACTTTGAAAGAAATAAAACTTAGCCGATATCTACCTGTCCAATATCAATTTCTGGACTCAAGCTTCTACCAGTATCTTCAAGTAAATCTACTCGAAGAATATCATGGTTACCAGTTAAAAGATCAAGTTCTATTTCTAACACAACGACGCCGTAGATCTCATAAGGTTTCAATAATGATTCTGATGTATCATACATATAAGACGCTTGTAAATAAACACCAGAAAGAAATGCTTCCTTCACAATTTCATGCCATGTTGCGCTTGTATTTTTTTCTTTAAAAGGTTTCAATCTTTCCAAAATAATTTCACAAGCCTTCATAACTGCGAATGCCACACATTCACTTCCAATACTGCCTGCGGTAGCCATGCTATTTGGTGTCGTGAAGCTTGTGCTAGCTTTGACGCTAACTTTTTCTAGAGGTATGCCTAAAACGTAAGCACAAACCTGAGCTACTTTAGTATTTATGCCTTGGCCCATTTCTATTCCACCGTGAATAATTGTTACAGAACCATCAGCATGATATACTGACACTATTGCATTATAAGGACCGACGTAAAATATTTCATACGTCATCGGCATTAATTTAATAGCACGTTTCCTCCAGCGATTATTTTTATTAAAATTCGTAACTTCTTTCAGTCTATTTTCATAATCAGAGTCATGTTTAATCTGCTCTATTAACTCTGGTATTGGATTGTGGTCTTTAGACATATTTAATAATCTTACTTGTACTGGATCTTTACCAGTATGATGGGATATACGTTCCATTATGTATTCTATCATAGCTAATCCTTCTGTCGAACCTAAAAGGTTTTAGTTGTTTACTTAATATATTGTCAATGATGATTGATTTTAAAAATTTATATTTATTACATACCAGGCGCCCTACACCATGTGTTTGAAGGTAAGTCCGCTATGAAACTATTTGCTTCAACGTACCATCTTTTAAAATCATAACAATTAAAAAAATGTTTGAAAACTATATACGTCATTATTTCGTTCCATGAAACGCCATTATTTTGATAGAAAACATTTTTTAAATATTGAATTACTCCTTCGTCATTAATTCCAACCTGAAAATCATCGAACATAAAATAATGTTTACAAAAATCTTACCAAATTTAAAATATTAACTTACTTCAAATCTGCAATAAGTTGGAGTTCTTTTCCCAATAATTTTCATATTAGTTTTCAAAGATAATACAAGTCGACAAGTTTTTCCAAGCATACGCGACACTAAGGCTGCTGCACACGCTATTTGTATAGATCTTGATATTTTACCTCCGTACGATCCACCAACTCGACGTACGATAACATTTACACTGGAAAAATGTAATATAATTCTTTGTACAATATTGTGTCTGATTTTTTTTCTACTCTACATTATTTAGATGCAATTGAAGAGTTACCTATTAACTGGTACGTTCAGACATTGTGCCACAGCTATGTTAGTAACATCTAGCCACTGAGTGGAAGAATATACTTCAATCCCATCTTCTGTAGGCGTAACTACACATGTTTGTGGCTCCATGTAATAGTGATATTGTGTTGGAATATTTAATTCTCCATATAATACAGCTTTAACATCATTTCCTTTGTCGGTGGGCTCAACCACCTTATCTGTTCTTAATCTTTTATCCTTCTCATTTGATTTTAACACGTCATCGATTGTCAATATAGGTTTGTTTTGGTTTATTGAATAGTAGTTTATCTTCACAAGTTCTGCTGCTTTATTCGAAGTCTTTTCTCTATTCGCAACAATAACGCCAACCGGTTGACCGTAATATTTAACTTCTTTCGAGCATAGAATTTCTTCGTCTTCAGATAAGAGAGATGCGTAGAGAGGTGTAAACGAGTTAACACCTGGTATATCTTTGGCAGAGTAAAATGCAATTACTCCTGGGAGTTTCTAAAATGTAGATTACATTCTATATAAATAGATTTAGATATTTATATCTCTATTAAGCATGCTTGTTATGATAGCCGGCAGGCTAGACTGTACATACATCAATCACTGTACCTTGTTGCACAAGTCAGTGATTGATGTATGTTATAGATAAATAGTATTGCAAATTGTAGTCACTAACATTAGAGATTAAGTGTGTGCATTACTAACAAAAATTATGAGTCTTGTACTTGAATTTAAAATGAAATAAATAAATTAATATTAAAAATCGAAATTATTTTATGATTATTAATAAAATTGTGTCACGAAATTGTAACACTACCATAATGTATTACATATCTAGTATTTTACTTACGAATGCTTCTGTTGTATCAAAGTCACTTATAATACTGCCTGGATTTACATCAGCTGTTACAAATGCTGCAAATACTTCATCGACTTGTTTTGGAAAATCATTAGCGAATGTTGCTTCACCGCTGCACTGACTTAAAGCTTCTAATTTAGGAATTGGTTGATTCAACGGCCATAAACTTTTGTCTGTATCAAAAACTTGACTACCTTTAGATGTAATTCTTTTCAATGTTTCACCTCCTGACTTGAAAGCAGGATTAATTTTATTCTCTGGGCATAAGTTTAATACCACCTGAAATTTTTAGTTAGTATGCAATTAAACCATGATTTTGTATTACATTTGATAAAAGCATTAAATTGATCTCACTGTACCTTATAGAACAAAGATATTGCTAGCATTTTCCTGAATGACGGTGATGGTTCTGGTGGAGCTTCGTTAGGGTTTAATTCATCCGATAATGTACTCAAAGCTTTTTGTAATGTTTCATTAGTAAATAAATCGTTGCTTATTAAAATTGTCTCAGTTTTTTTTGCGTGAATAAAGTCTGGGGATATTCCGCCATAGACAATCCTTGCTTCCTTAATGATAGTTGTGTTTGGCTCAAAATTAAATAGAAATCCAGCATTAATGATCGCGTGTGCATTCTGAGACCTTGGCATGATCTGAAATAATTTATTATATCAATAAATCCTTTTTTTTAAGTTCACAAATTAATACATTATTAATTCTTACCTTAAAACTTCTGACAAAACACTGATTAGACAATGGCGGTAGCAATACATTTATTATAATTTTTCCTTTCATATCTGTTTTTAAAAATTCCTGGAGGGTCAGCGTCATTCTACTGTCGCCGACGTTTGCTGTTTGCCAATGACAATTGAATATAATATGTATTAGTAATATGTAAATTTTTGAAATTACCCACACTTTTAATTATCAATGAAGATTGATTTTAGTAAGCGAATAGCAAGGAGTGAACTGAATTAATGTTGTCGTTTATGAAATAAGAATTAGGTTACGTTTATACTCGAAAAGCCTAT
>JAABKM020000006.1:730766-742512 GCA_016277805.2 Papilio aristodemus | reverse complement strand
ATATATAATTCAAATTACTGACAAAGAAATATTAATTATTAATCCGATTTTCGTTAGTTATCGGTTTTGTAAATATTTTAGCGAAACGAACCGAAATTCAGCTTGAATATTTAGTTTTGTAATTCGAACTCTATCCTTTGTTTCAGGCATTACCTCAATCACAACCCTGACAGTGATATCCTTTGAACGGTACATGATGGTAACGAGGCCCTTTAGCTCAAGACATCTCACTTCAAAGGGCGCTGTATTGTCAATTGTTTTTATATGGGCATACGCTTTAGCTCTTACGACACCCCCTCTTTTCGGGTGGGGTAACTATGTGAATGAAGCAGCTAATATCAGGTAGCAAATTCCAAATTTAGGATTCTTATGTCAGTTATTTTTAAAAAATAACTAATTGAAATAAAGAAATGCACATAAAAATTCGTAGACGAGTTTTTGAAAACGGGGGACTTTCTAGACGAATATGTGGAAATAACACATAAAATAACCATTACATTATGATAGATATAGATGCAATGTGATCATGAATACATGTGAAATGAAAATAACAATTAAAAAAATTCGTCTAATTATTTCTCAAGTATTCTTTATTTATTTTTGACAGCTGCTCAGTGAATTGGCATGAACAATCTTTCAACACGCTGACGTACATCCTGTTTCTCTTCGCTATGGGCCAGATCCTGCCCTTCTCCATCATTACATTCAGTTACGTCAACATCATCAGAACTATGAGAAAGGTAATAAGTGCGACAAATGAATATGTGGTTTGCAAAGATTTCATTACTACATATGGTAAAAGCGGCTAAAAATGATATTGTCCTAATTCAACAATTTGTGTTGATCACTTCTAAAAAGCGTTATAGTATACACTTTAAAGTTACACTGTTAAGAGTCAATAAAGGATTCTTATAATAAACGAAATATGTCACGCCATACTTTTGACGGGTTCTTTTGTAAGGGTAATATGTCTGAATGTAAAACGTCATTGGTGCTTTCCAAACACATATGGCATGGGGTCCTTCAAGAAGCGAGCGTACCATTTTTTCAAAGGCCGGAACGGCAGATGCGTTCATCTGCCGTTCCTCTGGTGTTTTATATACGACCCGTTGCTCGTTTGCCCTCCTTTTTATATATAAAAAAATTATTATATCAACTATATTTCCGAAATAAAAAATAATATTTTCGTTAACCCCAACTTAAATGAACCAAATTTTAGTCTCTATTTATCTTTTCTTTAGCGGATAAATAAGATTATACTCTCAAACTTTTCCTCCTTAACATTTGTTTGTTATAGATTATTTTTGATAAAAAAATTTCTTTGATACGACTATCGATAAAATGTTTGTCAAAAATTATCTGTGAATATCATTAAAAATAGAAAAGAGAAAGAGTTTTAAAATAAAAAAAATATTCGTCCGAAAGAAGTTAAATTCTAGAATAAGAAGCTAAAATATTATTTGTTTAAGAATTCACAACGACTTGGACGTGTGAATCGCGCGGAGGCGCGAGCTACCGCAATGGTTTTAATAATGATTATATCATTCACTGTATCTTGGACACCGTATTCTCTCTTCGCTTTAATGGAACAATTTGCTACAGAAGGCATAGTAAGTTATGTTATATTAATTGAATTATTATAAACAAACTTTGTTTCTGAATGATTAAAGATTTATATTAATTAATTTACCTCTACGAAAGTTTAATATAACCTTTTGCGACTATGAATATGTCCACTTTTACTACAATTAAATTAATTTGAATTTTTATCAGGTGTCTCCTGGTGCCGGAGTCATACCTGCATTAGTAGCAAAAAGCTCTATTTGCTATGACCCTCTTATTTATGTTGGCATGAATACTCAGGTGAGTTTAAAACTCTGGAATAACATTTTTTTGTCAGACTCAGCAAAGGGCAATGTTTTTCTAAAATATGTACACGTATATGTTTATGTTTGTTCCATTTGTGTGTCCCCTCTTTAGACTAGACGGCTTCAGCTATCTTAAAGAATTGCTATTCGGATCATTCCCGAAGTGACAGAGGTACAGACATTTAAGAATTTTTTAATCAATTGTTGCCACTGAGTACATACACGGCCTACAATTAAACGCACAGTGTGGACGCCCTGTGCCCCATATTGGGAACTTAGAACTATAAGTAAGTACTTAGTCAAATAATCAATTTGTAAATTTTTCAACAGTTTCGACAGTCCATCAAACGTATATTCAGTGTGCAGAGTAAAGGTAAAAATTCTGAAACCGAAAGAGGATACAACAACACATTTTTGTCGCCGAGCCATAAATTATCAGCATTGAACGATATTAATTTACGAAATAATTCTTCTGAAACGAACGTGTTGGTGACACCTAAAAAAGTCAGCGTAGACAATGATAAAATTGATATAATTACAAATGAGAAAGCTACCAAACAGTATTACAAAACCCATGACCAACTAAGTCTAATAAAAGAAAAAATTACAGCATCAGATGCAGAAAAATCTGGTGAGACCAGTTTTGGTGATGATGATAACAGTAATAGAAGATTAGAAGTGTTTGGAGAGTCTTGTAAGCTAAACGACCAGTCCCCTATTCTTACAATAGTCGATACTAACCGACTTTATTTTACCAAAGTGAGAAAAGAAGACAACAAAAATGAGAGAGTTTCATTGAAAAAAGTCCACGATACCCAAGTATCAGAGGAACATCTGACCGAAATCAAAAAAATAGATAATCCTAGCCAGAATTTTAAACGTCCGAAAATAAAGCATAGTTATTCATTAGATTTAGGTGGTATTTCACATGAGGGTACGCGACGAAAATTTTCTTTTGAAACTAAACTGGAATCATTTGCACCAAAACATTTTATGGGAACAGTTAGCAAGTTTTTTGATCAAAATGGTAAACAGGATAATATTAAAACTTATTTATGCGATAATGAAGATAATGAAGAGGATGGAGTTAATTTGTAATTTGAAAACGATTGTCTAAATGGGAGAAAAAGATTGATGCGACGAAAGTCAAATAATCAAAAAACCAAAGAAAAACGTTTTACAATTTTTTTTTTAACTGAGTCGTGGTGGATCTGTGATAAGATACGAGTGCTAAGGAAAGTATACTGACGATATTCTGAATATTTTTCGAGGAAATGGATACGAATTACATACATACATTTTTATTCAGGTTTTCTCTCATGTTAAAGGGACGTTGTCGTGTTACTAAAAATAATATAAGTCTACATATCTGTATATGAAAATGAATGTGTGTCTGTATATACTCGATATATTAAAAAAAACATACATCAAATTCACGTGAAAAATCGGCAAATTTTCAGGTATTACCCGGAAAGGTTTTTGAAAAAAAAAATTAATATTTAAGATATCAAAACCGCATTTTTGATCAAAAACAGCAACGCGTGAAAAGGTACAGCTAGTGTTGTGTATTTCTAGTTTGAATTTTTGGCTTTCTCATTTTAAAATAATATGAATCTATTTATATCGTAATATATGCAAGTTTACATAAGATATTAAACAATTAATGTTGGCTCTGACAATTCGAATCAAAGATTGTATATAAATTTTGTAAAGTCTTTCCTTTAAAATGCGAATTTTCATAAAATAAAAATTTAATTAAAAGCTTAATAACGCCTTCTCCTTATGGCGTATTAACTTAAATAACTTAATCGATCTTTGAAATCCTTTAAAATATCAATCACAAAAAATGCAGGCGAAATTTATAATAATTTTATGACTGTATATTAGTTTAATTGATATAAAATATTCTTATCACATATATAATTGTGAATAAATAAAACATAAATATTTGTCATAATACAATCATACCGCGTAAAAGCTTAGAAAAATTATCAATTTATGATTCTATATAAATAATTTTTTTTAAATATCTTAAGATGTTGAAAAAGAGTAAATATAAGTTTTAATTGAAAGAAGGGTTTAAAATTTCTAAAAATATTTTTCTAAAATTTAAAATTTTCGAAGTAAATCTTGAATCTTTTTGTGTAATGATAGTAACATGTAAGTATTGATACTATGACTGATTCATTACTGTACCCGTGTCTTTTTATTACTACGGTCAAATTTCAGGTGACCATAAAAACATCTGCCACAAACTAATGTTAAAGCTAAATGAGTTAATAGATAAGAATTAATCAAACTTAATAATTTAAATTAAACTTGAAAATTCGATGCCGCAAGATCGTCCATCCTATATAGTTTCAATCCTAAAATACTGAAACATTATAAAATTTATTAGTAGCTTGTCCAATTCTAATTAAAGCTTAAATTGACATTAAATGGAATGCGATACAATGTTGCGATATGTGATACAAAATAGGCTGTTTTCACTTGGACCTAATAAAAGATATTGGACAAAATATTACAATGATAATTTTCGTATAATTTTAGTGTAATAAAAATGATTAAAAATTCGAAATTTTGATTGTAATTTAATATACAAGTGTCGTGAAGAATTTAAATATTTATAACGTAAAATAAGTATTGAATTGTATTTTATTTAAGGTTTATAAAATATCATTGCATGTTTGAACTTATTTACATATACTTTGAATAAATTATTTAATAAATTTACTATTGTCTCATTTTTTGGTTCTACAGTCTTTGGTCTTTAAAATTATAATTTTTCATGAAAGAAGGTCGGAAACGAGAAAGCAGTACACCAGGATCACCTTTTGTTAAGTGACTACACACAGACATCCGCAATAAAAAATGAGTTGAGGATTGGACGGGATATGAGATTAAATTGTTAAAAGTAGCTCTTAATCATATACTCACGATAGTGTTTGATTAAAATGAAAATTATATTCTCTTAGCTAGAGAAGCCAATTTAACACTTATTAATCATAGTTAACACGGCGGGTAACCATCTCGTTAAGTTTTAACCTCAAAACCTTGTTATTCGCTAATCAACAGCATTGTTAAATCTTTCCTTTGGGAACCTAATTCGCTTATTCCGGTTTGACAGACAAAACGATTTCAGAATTTACGTGTGTAATAATGTAGTTTTTAATTTTTTTTTATGAATTGTGCATTAAAATTATCTCAATTATTTTTTTTAAAGAGCAAACGGGTACTTTATATAAAATCTGAACCGCATTCACCAAAATGAAATATGTCAAAAGCAAAACGAAATTATTCAGAACAAGGAGGCTCTTCAACTGAGAACACTAAAACGTATTCAGCGTTATTCACGTCGTAAAGGCCAGACCAGACTTCGCTACTAATGTCGAATAAAGCGAGAAATGATTAAGAAAAAGGAATAATTAAACAAAAACTATTATACTATAAGTATTTTTCTTGACCATGGTAGACTATTATTTTGTGTAAAGGTCAAGTAGAATTGTACGTTTACAATGAATGTGAACGTAGTTTTAATATTGTGAGCTTGACTTTAATTGTCTATTTAAACCTTCAGTAACTGTTTATTATTTCTTTATGAAAACCTTATAATATTATTAATATTATGTATAATACATTCGATAAACGTTTGAACTTCGAACTGACTTACATTGAGGAAACTCAACACACAGTTCCAAGCCGCAGATGCTACAGTATCAAAATTCCTGAATTGTTAGTCGAAAGCGTCATGCGGTGCTATCGAAAACAGATGCTGCATGTTTTATGTGTCGCTAACATTTTATGTCTGCAATATTTTTTTTTCTTGTCGTTACCTACTCCGAATATTTTATGTTTTCTACATTTTATCTATCGCCTTTTATGATGAAGCGACGGTTGATGATATAAATATGTGATCGATTAAACTTTAAAATTGATAATTTGTGCATCATTTATATTTCTTTATCAAAAGATATCAACCGGTTTCCAATGGCCGAGGTTTTAAGCCACCATATTTTCTATTAAAACTACAAAACCGACGATACTTTAAAGTGCTAGGCAGAGATTACGTATTTTCATTTCAAATTAACCTGATATTGAAATATGGAATTGAAATTAGTAAGGCTTGTCGCTTACATTTTTTTTAAATTCCTAACGATACGTTATACCTAGCGAGTTGTTAACGCAAGAAATAATTAAAAACAGTTAACAAAACTTAAACTCACATTAATAACAAATAGTTTTGTTTTCCGATCGGTAATATTTACCATTTTTTGTGCCGATAAAGCATTTTTATATAATAATTTATATTTTACTATAATATCTTTCCGAGCCATAAATTTCAAATTATAGGCTGAGCAAATTAGGCACACGTTCAACTAATTGGTGAAACTGACTGAATAATTGACATAGTTTTGAAGTGGGTTTATACGAGATTTATTACTTTTCGGTATTTCTGTGGTATTATTATACTTCCGTTATTTCTAAAACGTTGTAGATATGTTATGTATCATTTTTACAACGCAAAATATACTGAAATCGACTTTATCGCAGACAAGTAATGATAAAATATTTTCTATTTATAATATATGAAATCGTTACGAATATACATATATGAATGCAAGATAAAGTCGTGGGTTCGAATGCACCATTCTGTCATATTTTTCCATCGTTTACAAATCGATTTTTCAAGAAAAATTAAAAAAAACTGAACTGGAATAACATACCATAATGTTATTGTGTCATCATCGACGAGTAGGCTGGCTTCATTCGTGCATGATCATCCTGTACTCACATGGAGCCTTGGGTCCATTTTTTGAAGTTTCTCAACTTCATCAGCACCAACTATTATTCAGATATGAATCTGATAAATACCACGTTTGAATAATCTTATTATTAGATCAAAGAATAAGGACGTGCGAACAACAGCACAGAATTAAAACTATTTTTCATTTACATTTTTGATTACAGCTGATCGCATTATTATTATTATTACCATAGAAATATGAAGAAAAGCTTCTGTGTTTCTTATAAACGCGGTGTCTCATCCTCTTTAGCTCTCTTGCTTTTATAAGTAAATAAGGAAAATATTTTTTCCCCTCTTCCTTGCTAGGAAAACACTGGCAACACATCCGTAATGCAGGATTATTACAGATATTAACAAGTAAAGGTCACTTAACATCCTGTAACACGTTTGCTTAATTGCTTCCTCCTACCATAAAAAAGAATAATAGATTTTCCCAACTTCAAAGAGACAGGATAAAAGTTGCTGGAGTATCATTATTAACTAATTCACCGTTTGCAGTGTTAGAAATAGTAGACTATTTTGTCATACAAATATATATTATCGTTTCTTGTAACATATTGTAATGAATGCATAAAACTTTTTCGATAAATCTCGAACAAAAAGTAAGAGCAGACATAAATAACTATTCAATAAAATATATATAAACTCTATAAATAGAAATAATAAAATAATTTATTAAACAACAAATAATACATAATGCAACTTTAAACGTACAGTGTATTTATTTATATCAAGTATAATATTATCCTACGGCAATAATACTGACCGGCAAATATAAAAGCCATTTTTATGTTTAAACAATTAATAATTTAGAATGAACTGTCATTAGTTATTTTGTAGACGTTTCTAGAATTTTGTGAATAAAAAAAGCCACTGTAAAGCACATTTGTTTCATAATTTAATGTGTGCAGCCAAAAAGTCATTCCGTGAATTTAAAGTGGTTACTTTCCCGGAATTGAGAACATGTGGAAGGCGGAAGGGAATTGGCACCTCATCATAAGAAACACAGTTTTGTAAAATAGCTAATTTACGCCTGCAAGGTAATCTTGAGTGCTCGTTACGCATCACTGCTACGTCATTCTAAATAAATAGAGTAAAAAAAAAAAAACAAAAATTTATGCTTACTTGATGTAAGCATAAATTGTTATTTTTGTTAAGTTGGAATTAAAAGCGATGACAAATTGGAGTACCGCGCGCGCTTGGACGAGTGTGTTACGTCCGTATATTTTATTCCATTTGTCAGAAAAAAATGTCGAATTCTGACTTACCGATAATAGACAAACTTGTTGCGGCAGGAGACGGCTCAAAGAAAGGGAGCCCTACGCCATCTAATACATCGATATCGCCGAGTGTGACGGATACAGACCGGACGGGTCTGGCGGATGTATGCCGATGACTTAAAACTTTCTTTAATAGTCTTGACGGCCAAAGATTGCAACGGGATATCTACGGCGTCTTACAGTGGAGCAATGACAATAACCTTATTTGTCTATTTTGTCGTTTATAGTGCACGTTTTTGTTTTTTGTAATAATATATTTATAAATGTAAATTATAAATGAAATTTTGAACATACAGCATCAAATTGTGATTTAATCTGTTATGATGTTGTATTGCCGTTTTGTAAATAAAAGAAACAAGAACATATCACGCCTGTATTTCCCGAAGGGGTAGGCAGAGTTGCAACTAGTGCATCCACATTTCGTCATATGTTTTTCCGTCCCATAATGTGATAGGGGGCGAGCCTATCGCCATATCAGGCACAAATTCCAAAGTCCGGGCTGATGTCAAGTTGAAAAATCCAATATAATTTTTCCCGACCCGGGAATCGAACCCGGGAACCCCAGCGTTGCAGCCGTACCGTACACGTAATACGTGATGCCACTGAGCCACCGAGGCAGTGAATAAAATAAAAAATAAAATTTTAGCTTACTTGATCTAAAAGAAGAATTATACTTTTTTTTAAATTCCATAATAAGGCATTTCAATATGAGCCGAGCGTATATCGTATAAATCGAATAGAAAGAAAATACTCGATTATTTCTAAGATACAGTATCAAGATGCCTCCGAAAATGTTTTCAAGTTAATAAAATATTCAGGGCCGGAATGTCGTTATACTGATACTGAAATAAAGATTTATGATGTTCCGAAGTGTGTGCTTTCGGTATTCATTCTACAAGCATACTTTTATTGCCAGAAGAATTGCTAAATTTTAATAGTAACGATCGATCATATTGCTCACAAGACGGATAGGAAGATGACCTCGAAGATACTAAAACGATGGGTACACGACGATAACGCAACGTAAATAGGCCATTCACAAGATAGACCCGTGATATGCAAGGTTGCCTATGTCCTTATATCAGAGTAAAGATCTCATCCTTGTGGAAACCTAAGTATAAAATCATGTAAATTTTTTAGCGGATAATCATATGTTTAGAATAATGGAAAAGTATTTAAGAGATTAGACGCGAGTAGTTGAAAGATAAAAAAATCAAAGGAATAAGATACTCAGAGGTTAATAAAAAAACCTGGGACCACTTTATTAAATTTAAATATAGAGGACTTAGAAAACAGTTATCGACTAGATAATGTATTTTTAGTAATAGAACAGTGTCCAATATTTAACGTTAAGTCTGAAAATGGCACCCATTTTCGTCATATCATTTACAACATCTAATAGCTTGTAAATATGTTATATAATTACGCTTACAGTATTTTATTAACACTAACTTATCATTTATATCTATATTTATTCATTCATATGCTTTGCAAATTGTAAATGTAATTATGTTATTTAGAAATTATGTTAAATTTTAAAAAATATTCTGATAAGAGCTTTAAGATTTAAAATTTCAAGCCAAACACATTTCATTATTAACTAAAAATATTAATTTAAGAAGAATGTAATAAGTTGAAAATTATTAAAATACATCTTAGCTTAGTTATCCTAATTTAAGTTAACATTATTCTAGATAACAATAACATATCATATCATAACATAATGTTTATAAAAATATGGATATGTCATCACAACAAACGTGAAATACCTGCAGTTTTTCAGATTTATTTAAAATGACTTAATGTAACGCTTATAAACATAAAAAACAATACAGTAATACATACATACACACTTTATGTAGATTTCTTTTCTACCTTATATTTCTTAAATTCGTTTATTTTTCCAAAAATGCTAATTACTCTTTGCAGTAACCTCGACACTTGCCTCCTTATCACAGATCCTTGACGATGTCCTTTATTTTAAAATACATTTATTTCCTTTTTTTGTGCACACAATTATGCAATATAAGTAAAGTATTTCAATATTTGGGACCAAAACATTCAAGGAAATGTCATCAATATAAAGTGCCGATAGGTATATAAGTGTCTCGTTCTTGTAAGTTAGAGTTAGCATGATTTTTTATATTCACATTTTTTGACACATATCCATCAACATTAATCAAACATTAGACTTACAATTAGCCTATGATTTTTCAGATATAAAAAAATTACTGTAACGTTCAAAGTTTATAATTTAAAATGCAGCACCATCATTAAATCCTAGAAATTGGGATCGGATTACAATTATCTAGATGTTAAAGTCTCAATTTTAATTTCACTTATTCTACGTAAATCTACAAACTTATGTCGTTGATGTATTTATTATCATCGAAACATATACAATTCTTAAAATTAGGCTGATTCGAATCTGGTGCTAAACACTTCGTACCAATCATGTCGACGCGAAAATTTTTCTCCGGTATACATGATTCTTGTTTTGATTTCATCGAAAATATGCGATTTCCTTTTTCTTGCGAAATACAACTAAGATCTAATGAATAACTATGCTTCATAGTTTGCAAAGTTCTTGTAATTTGAATTTTATCATCTAACCGTAACGCGTCAGTTGAATGTATTTCTAATCCATCGATACTCCAAATTTTCCACAGGTCCTCGATATTATTATTTCGTTTGACTGCTTGCGTTAGGAAAAATCCTTCAGAATCAACTATAGTTAAAATTAACGAATGATCTGCTAGTTTACAAGGTTCCACAAAATTGTCTACTTTTGTCTGACTGTTACTAGTAACATCGTCACACACAGTGTCACTAGATTTTTCTGTATCCGTTGGTGTCTTGTTCTCTGGAATTGTTGGCAATTCGAGAATTTTTGAATAATTTTTATTATTAAAATCACTTTTTGTGGCATCATTTCGACTATCAGGTATAGTTTTATTTTTTTCAAGCCTTTGAGGAGAATTTAACAAATTCGATTCAGATGTATTGTATCGAATGGTTATTTCATTAACGGCAGACAATTTTTGTGTTAATAAGGCATTGTGACATGACTTTCCAATTTCAGGATTTCCTTTACCTCGAGCACTAAAATATCTCCTTATGGATTGTCGAAACTGAAAAAGATGGTGTCGATTAAACTTTGTGTTTTATTTCGATTAATTTTATATTTTAACTGAGTTTATATTTCTTCCACTTTTATCTACAATTTGTCAATAGAGAATCTTAGTGTGTCAAGCAAGTTTAGTGTAGATTAATTATTTTAAAAAGTTGTCATAGTGAAGAAATATAAAATTAATTAAGAAATATTAATTCTTCATAACAGCACGAAAGAAAAAAAAAACAATTAATAACATCTTATAAACTACTGGTTCAAGTTAAAAGAACATTTAACTTAAATTGCTCCGAACTGTAAAATTTAAGATACGCAGTGGAGCGGTGAGTTTGCCAAACATACTACTACAATGTTCAAAGTATAAAAATAAGGCCATGAAAAATTGTGCTAACCTGTGTGTTCATTCCAACATAAATAAGCGGATCGTAACAAATTGAACTTTTTGCAATCAGGGCTGGAATAACACCTGCGCCCGGCGATATCTGTAATAAAATCATACAACTACAACCTTCCAGTAATTTAAAGCCAAATATCATTTAAAACTTACATAAAATTAATATCGTTATTTTATTACCGACTGAATAGTTTTTAGGAGATGTAGCTGAATAAAAGACGAGTTCCGAAGCTGAATTGAATTCCGTGTATTCCGTGATTTCCCTCTATT
>JAABKM020000006.1:684510-730666 GCA_016277805.2 Papilio aristodemus | reverse complement strand
GCGAGACAGCAAGTGTCTCTCTCTCACTCCGCATCGTGGGGGTCATATTATGTGATGGTAGTAACCAGCTACAAGTTCTTCAATAATTTTTACGAAATTTCAAATTGTTACTGGCAATAAAACGGCCTATTTGTAATTCAGAGTATAAATTTTTAATCAATTTAAGATCACCTTTTAAGGTCTTGTCTAATATATTGATTCTTGATCTATCCACTGTCCCGCGACCTTTCATCTTTGTCAGTATTTGATCGTTGATGAAATACTTATTGATACTTACTATTCCTTCAGTTGCGAATTGTTCTAACAGAGCAAACAGCGAGTACGGCGTCCAGGCGACAGTGAAAGCTACTATCATTATGAAGACCATGGCAGTCGCTCGAGACTCCGCGCGACTCACGCGGCCCAGTCTTTGAGAGTTCTGCGAATTTAATCAATCTTTAGATAATTTATTTCTACACGTCAAAGTGTTTCCGTTAAATATGCGTTGTAAATTTTATTTAATTCAAAATAAAGGCCTACTTAAAAATACTTATAATTCTATAGTAAAATTTTCACTATTGACAAAAAAAATAGCAATGTAAAAGGTTTATTTCATAGATACCTTTTTCAAAGTCCGTATGATGTTTATATAACTAAAGGTAATGACCGCCAGGGGCACGATCTGTCCCATCGCGAAGAGAAACAGTATGTAGGTGAGCGTATTGACAGATTGTTCATGCCAGTTCACTGAGCAGCTGTTAACAAATTTTACATTTATTTTTTCAACATCAGTCAATTAGAAACAATCTCCCACTACTTATACATCTATATATTTCAATAAGCGTAGACTCAATAGTGGTAGAAGGCAGGCTCGACCGGTGAAATAACACGACCTTATAGAAGGCAGATGTCAAGTAGAAATATTCACAAATCAAAGCTGATAAAATACATATAATTTAAAACATTAAATGTATACATAATTACATATATGAATCCATTATATTTTCGCATATAAAAAAGATAAAACAGTGTGTTAGACAAGCATGAAATAACCTTTGGAAGATTTATTACATTCCCAAAATTATGTTATTATTGTCATTTGTTTTTATAAACAGAATTATTCGCTAAGACTAATTACAAAGTCGTTGGTTAATTACATAGACAGTAGTTGACTTAACTTTTAGCGTAGGTCTTACCTGTCATATAAACTGTATTTTGTTGCCTCTTGCAAAATTGAATTGTCACTGACCTTCTCCCTTTATATATTCACCTCACCCCTCACATATTCAGGATATGGCTCACATTCCTTCCATGACCCGTATAGAATTTAATTAGCTCAGAGTAAATAAAATAGCGCTTGTTTCTTTTATATAGTTTTGGTGTTTGAAAATACACAAGAGTTTATTATATACACTATTTACAAACTTTACGAACGTTCAATTTACCTGATATTGGCTGCTTCGTTGACGTAACTACCCCATCCTATTAAAGGTGGTGTGGTGAGCGCCAAAGAATACGCCCATATGAACACAATCAATCCTGCAGCTCCTTTTGGACTAAGACGCCGCGACCTCAGAGGTCTTGTCACCATTATGTACCGTTCGAAAGATATCACCGTCAATGTCGTTATTGAAGTTATGCCTATAACAGATTGAAACATATTTAAAACTGTTACTGTAATCTTTTTTTATCTCAATTTTAGCATGGTAAACAATATTATTCGTTTTTCTAATTCTTCATCTATTTCAGCTCTGTACATCACAATAGGTTCAACCTCGGTCGCGTTTAGGATGTCTTTTAGGTTCGTTCGTAAGTTTTCAATTTATTTTTTGGCCATAGAACTACAAGTAATGTTTATTAATATTTCAACTTTAAGCTAAAGGTTGTTTATTTCACGATACAATTTCAAGTACTTACCTAACAATGCCATAAAAAATCCATACAACACACACATGGTACGCCCAAAAATCCATCGGTGGAACAAAGCTGATATCAGTGTTAATGGATTTCCCAACACAGATACTGAGAAATCGGAACATACTAAATTGAACAATATAATATTCAATGGTGTCCACAGCTGTAAAAAAACATAAAGATTAGTCTTTATAAAGTGTTTATCAGTAAATTTATGTAATTTTCCTGGCGATATTCATTTATAATAGAATTAGACAAAACGCTTTATTAACCAAAAACATTCCCTTGTCAAGTAATATAATACAGGAAGAAGACGTAATGTGATAAAGTGAAACCGACGAAATGTATAGACAATTGTACACGTACGTGCAAAGAATGTTAAAAGGCAAGTTGGAATAAATTACACAACAAAAATGGATACGGTTGCAAATAAAAAACGTTAGAATGTGTCGACGAAGACGATTGGTAATACACTTACATATGTATATTACAAAACGTGCCTTCATGTGTGCTAAGATTAATCTGTTAATATTACAATAAGTGGATTCTGAACAAGAAAATAGTTCTAAACCTGTCATTATGAGAGAATTTTGACATAAAAGAAGGCCTTGTACTTAATAAAAGAATGAATAAAGAAATAGTGACTACGATCACCAACAAACAAAACAAACGCAAATTAGAATGAATTCTATTTTTTTAAATAGTAAATACAAGTGATCGAATAATTGACATAGTTGATAAACTATGTCGAAAAAGTACTTTTGATAATCTAGTGTATTTATTAAACAACAATAAAGGCAAATAAGTCAGCATCTTTAACAGTGATAACAGCTTTAGTATTCAGAAGGGGACATTGATGACTGTCAGGCGCAAAGGGCGAAGTCCAAGTTTAGCGAGCAAGCGTAACGACCGAAAGAAACCTGTGTCTTGCCCGCCGAGAATTCAAGATGTTAAATGCGAAATATTTTTCGTATTTCTCAGACAGATTAAGTATTCCTAAGGAGTGAGGACTTGACTTATAAAAAATTCCTTTCACGTTCAGTGATACCATATCTATGTATAAAAGTACTGCAAGTAACCATTTATATTTTGAAAGAACGAAAGAAAAAGAAAACTTTGGAAAAGTTCAAAATTTAGGAAAATATTTCATTATAATTTAGGTATAAATGAAAAATGTTATTTAAAATGTGACTATTGTAGTTGTTTTAATTATTTTGATTTAAACGTTCAATAAGGTATAAATTGCGTGTCATATTTATTAAACAAGAAAAAGAAAAATTAATTATATATGCAATTTGTCGGACGGTAAGACGTATTTTGTTTTAATACTTTGTTACCTTACCTGTCGGTCCTTATACATCAATAAAATGACGAGAAGATTTAAGAAAAAGCCGAAAAATCCAATTAGAAACAACACGAAGGCAGATATGACGTAGCCCCACCGCGGCATGAGCAGGGGAAACTCGTCATCTGACGTCACTATAGAGTCATTGAATTGATCCGGATACGACGTCATGATTAGTCCAATGTCGCAAACGTAACAAGGAAATAGATCTTCTTTGTAGTCATTATTTTGTTTTTAATATAGGCCACTGATCCAGTATTTTGATTTCATTACACGCTCACTGGATCTGCAAAGGAGAAAAATGTTAGAGTTCAGGAAATACAAACACAAAAATTCTCGAGAAATACAGTAGCAATTATTTTTCGTTGCGAAGTAATTTAAGTGGTGTGCGTTGACTACTGTATAAGAAAAAGAAAATATTTTTTATATTTTTTGGTTAAAATTAAAAATTTCAAAATTGAATCCAATAATTCTTTCACAGTCAAAACACAAGTCATAAGAATTGAGAACCTGTAATATTTTTAAGGGTGGTAATAATATTCTCATGAACAACAATGCAAACTGTTGAAGCGATGATCTCCACTACGTTGTAATGAATCTATAGTTCTTGTTCCTAAATCAGGTGAATTTGGAAATAACTTAGTTTATTAGTCCTAATTAACTGAAGTAAAACTGTCGGTTCAGATATCATTTGAACGAGTTGAGAAACCGGAGAAAGAAAATTACCGCTTTAAATTTATTTTCGTTTAGTAACCTACGTAAATTGAATTTACAATGATTTTAAATGGTTTTTTTTAAATATGAAAGTTGTAAATTATTCGAAGTCTAAATAAGACAGGCCTTTAATTTTCGTTGAAAAGGACAAATTGAAAAGGAAAAATTGAAAAGGACCTTCTACCTCCTATCTATCCTCAAAAACAAGTAATTGTTTTTCTGGTAGTGAATTTAATGTACAGGATGTTCGAAGTCTTCCGCTGCATACGTAATTATGGGACATCTTGTATACAGCTTTTGGAGAGATTGTATATTCCACTTTTTATTATATATATAGCAAAATAAATGACAACAGCAGTAGGCATTTTCCCCTTTTCATGGATAAAGCGCATAAAACAATCAGTTCTTTGTTCATAATTAAACTTACTTAGATTAAAGCCAGTCCTATTTTCCTTTGCATGAATAATTTTGCATTTCAACAGTTTATTATTTTTTTATAATGATACAATTTCCGCGAAGTAAATCAATTAATTATTCATTGAATAATCTTATCCTTTTACGGATGCAACCGGATTTCTCTTTCAAAATTTAATGAAATAGAAATTAATAGCCAGCACACTAAATACTTATTTTAATATCAACGGAAAGAGAATTGAATAATTCAAATCTGATATCTTTATTCTCATTTCTCCTCAGATAATCTAATAGAAAAGTTAATAAATTTAAAAAGTTCAAAAAAAAATATTCACATAATCACTAACTTAATCTTAAACATGTTATTTTATTTTTCTTTATTTTTAGACTTTTGTTTTTACAACATATCAGTCTCATTGTGACTTATAATCTAATACAATTTCTCTATTAATTTTAGACTTAAATCTAGAAATACATATAATCTAAAACCAAACTTATCACAATATAAATAAAAGAACTATAAAAACAAATTATTTAAAGACTTAAAAATTTACACTCAAATGAGGTGATAAAAGTTCGCGACCAACAAACATACTAAAAAAATAGTGAATCTTTGATCAGCCTTGTGAATAACAAATCAGGCATTATATGATAAAGTTGAAGAAGTTTATATTTATAATTAAATTAGTTTTATTCTGGAACTGTCAAAGTTTCAGCCGCTGTCACACCGTAACCACTTCGTATTCTCGATGAAAATCGCTTGTAAAATTTTAATGCGTCGTCACGTACTAAGTGTAAATGTAGGCACTGTTAAACACAAACAACTTGATGACTGCGAAATTCGACCACATCTCCACATATCACATTGTGGTCAATCACTGTTCTCGTCGTGTCAGTCTGTACAGAAAACTACAAAAATACTGAATTGTTTAACCTAAAGATGGAATGGTTCACTCGTGAACCAATCAAAGATTTTTTCTATAAATATTAGCAGATTTCAATGGGGAATCGAACTCATGGCTATGTTCCTGCATCCATTACAAAATAATGGATAAAAGTTTATATTATATAATATTTACTAAATGTTAGTTCACTCCAAGGTTCTCTCACTGAGGCCTTTGAGCCCACTCCGTGAACACTCCGTCAAAGTGACCTAAGAGCTCAGTGGCCACTCAATTCGGTGATAGTAAAGTAACGACTTGAATCGAGATTAGTTTTCTTAAACGAGGTTGGTTAAGCGTTTTCTGCGCTCTGCAGCCTCAAGCCTGTCGAATCTGTATATACCTCTTCTGGGAAAACAAGGTCACAAAAGTAATGTATTTATTAAAAATTTGCTACTTAATTTTATATTCAATTAGTAGTTACTAAATAATTTGACTTGTCTTTGTTATTTCTACATCGTGCTCACAGACAAAACACCTGTTGTTTTCAATTTAATTGTAACTCTATCTTTGTAATTCCAACTAAATTGCTTGGAGCTATATAAATTATAAGTTGTAAATAATTCTTGTATTCAGACTAGCTTTCTATTAAAGCTCATAGATGGATTTTCTCTATAGGATATTTGGAAAGAGCAAATACTAGGGAGGGAGATGGGAAGGTGGGCTACATACATATGCTAGCTTATAGATACGTCGTTAAGCCTTTACATTATGATTGTAATACGAAGATTTCATTTAAGCAAATCCTGGATAATTCCTTTGTTGCTAGGTACTCAAATTATGTAATAAAAGTTCTTAAATTAGAATCACCGAATGAATTGAGATTTTAGTCCGTTTTAATAATATGAAGAAGATACATAGTTGTGAGATATTTAGTCTAGAAAACATACATGTATTTGAAATTCTTTAATAGTAACGAGAGAAAAAATTATTGGAATTTTCCAAGGATTTTAGTAATATTATATTTAGAAATATAACAACGAACGTTCTTGGCATTTTTATTTATTACATATTTATTTCTAACCAAAATATATCTTATTTTATACACGTAATGTACTATATTATATAAAATTATTATAAGCATCCCTACAAGGTTGAAATCTGAATAATTTTTTGATGATATAACAGGCGTATATATAAAAGTCCTTTGAAATTATTTGCTTGTCCACGTTTTTGAGGGTTGGTTTTTGTTTTGCAAGCATCAATAAATGTATAAATGTTTGTATGTCCGATTAATTGTGACACCGTGTAGACATATTATTCCATTCGTATTTACAGTACAGACATTACAATTAAAAAAATGTTATTTCAGTGTATACACACTTTTCAGAACTTTTAAGAAGGTTTTTTTTAGTTCACTACGTACATGTTTATAAATTTAATTGATGACATAATTAGAAATAATTTTATTGATAAAAAAAGTCTTTTCCAAAATACTAAGTTCATTTTCGTTTATTTCTTCTGTCTGAGGGTAAAATTAAATAGTCATTATGTACAATATTGATGCGTAATAAATATAAAACAATATCTTGTACGTCCATTTCATGGTATTGAATATAATTCAGTTTCAGACATCTTTTTGGAGTCACAAGCTTGTGCAAAATGCTAATTGTTCCATTTAATTGCCTGGCTGTATACAATCTGTTTCGAAACAAACCCCATTCATTGTTGCTAATCTGAAGGAATTCGCTTCGTCACAGGTTTAAACGAAAATTATCCACTAAATCTTCGAAACAACCGAGAAGTAAAAGGCTCTCAACACTTGACGATATATAATAGCTAGTTGTATGTTAATAATAATAGTATAGTGTTATTAATAATAATAATAATAATAATAATAATAATAATAATAATAATAGTACAATAGTCTGTGTTAATATTGATACTGAAGTTCTAATAGTTTCTCAGTTCAAACATTGCAATGGCACCTAATAATTCAGCCATTTTCACAACGATAAAAACTAAGAGGCACAATAAGTTACATCCGTTTAGGACGTCTAGTTCATTCGTATGCGATGCTCTCTTGTTACCTGCCGCTCTTACACAATGACCCGCTTCCAAAGACGTCATAGTTGTCTTAAACAATGCATAAAATGAAATAAAAATCTTGAACAATGTATGAAATCTTTACGTATTAAATACGTAAACTAAGGAAAAATACCAGTTTTAATGGTATACTCTAATCAAGTAATAATTACAAAGTGACGGTCCACATCGAGGATCCCGAGGGAGAACTGAAGGTTATTAATTGAAATATTAAATTCATTTAAATGAGATTGAGGCAAGGCTTTTGCGCATTCGTTTGAAGCACAATAAAACTGTAGATGCCTCTTCCAGGGATATAGTGGTTTAAAGTGACACAATAAATCAGAGTTATAAATTCTATACATAGAAATTATATCACTAGTCACACTCCCACGGCTATGTTACAGACACACTGAAGGTCTCGTCAAATTCAAACTTAGCAAATACAGAGACAAAAAATAATTCATCTATAAAATCCAACTTCACGAGTCAGAACCAACGAATCCCTTTTAAAAGCTTTTCTCAGTATTATAACCTACGCTCTCATAATAATTTTATTCTATGAAAATGTAAGAAAGATTTGATCTTACGTGTTTCAAAAATAATTATAACGTAAAATGTGACAAGGCCAAATTTTCAGACTTTGTCCTTATTTTTTTTTTATTTACAGCTACAGTTGTACACGTCACTCACAATTGGTATTAAAAAACGTGATGAACTTATTTACAGAGAAAACAACAGCTATAATATAATATTTGGTAAAAAAAAATGGAAATATTTTCACGATTGTACTCTTGTATTTTGAATATTGAATATAGAAGATTGACGATTCCCATTGTTTTTATGCTTAAATCTTGTAAACAACAGAACTTATTTTAAATGCGGTTTTCATTAATACACAAATTCATGAGAAAGGTTTTAATGTAATATGTATATGTATAGTAAAGAAAAGCCTAAAATTTATAACAAGGAATATGCTCTACTAAACATGCGAAGCCGGGGCAAGACGCTAGTATTTATTAATACAAAACAGAAGTATTTCGAAACAACTTAATAACTGCTCTAAAATCCTTTTGTTCTTGTGTTCACGGTCTGATTACGTTTTACTAAAGATTTAGAAAAAAAAACACCGTACGATAAAACATTTAATAAAATAGTATAACAATATTTTAACAGTATTCGCGACATTAACTAGTAAAAAAGAGACTTCATTCTTTAAAATTATTAAATGATACGAAGTTAAGATACAGAAGAATTAAAAAATAAAGTTGAAGTTGAATAAATGGGATACAATACATTCTACTTAATACGTAGAAAAGATAATTAAATGTTACCGTGGAACTGGTTAACAAAGGGCTTTAAAAGCTACAATAAAATTAAAACCGACGTATATTTATTTTCAGTGTTTACACTTAATATGAAGCTAAGATATATCTTTATAAAGAACCTTTTTTTCTTGACGTTTCAACGTTTCAATCTTTATAAACCTTCTTCCCCAATTCCGTAGAACCTGTCAATCAAATCATATACATTTTGTATATTGTTATGAAGGCTTACGGATTGACACCAGGTGATTAATTTACTTATTTGACATGACATACCTATCATAAAAAAGGAATACTTAATTGCACCATTATATATCAGAAGATAATATAAATTCCAGAAGGACTTATATTCATTACATTAGTAACATACAAAAGAAAGGCAATGTAATAAGGAAAGGATGGGGGGGGGGGGAAAGATGATATGACAAAGGAGGGGTTTAATGGGTAAAAGAATTATCCTTATTCTATTGATCCCTTCCTATGTCTTCTAAAGATAGGCAACGCATCTGCAAATTTTTTAGACGCTGCAAGTGTCTATGGGCATCGGTCGTCGTCTGGTGTACCGCTTGCTCGTATGCCGCCTTCTAGTATAAAAAACGAGCATGTATGCGTCGAAGTATTTTGTAGAAAAAGCGAATGGTATGCTATGATCGTGGCTAATGGAAACATTATCTCTGTCTACCCCTCTTGGTTACCGGCGATACTCCGGGCAAGAATACAAAATTAATCAATCATCACTCTTCGATGTAACGATTACTAATGGTAATTAACGATGACAAAAATTAGTGGTTAAAAGATAAAACATTAGCTTATTAGAACAATAGGTGAGTGGCAAAAATAAGTAACATAAATTGAGGTCGTAATCAAATGTAACTTATTTCTAAACAACACATAAATTAACTTTTAACACAAAATTATAGGCAATGATACCGATTTCCAGTTGACAATGTTCGGACTATCTCTTCTACATACTAACACATACGTTACTTGCTCGTTTTAACACTCTGTACCTCGTTTATTTAGCTTCGTAGCACCGAAACGTGAATTTAAACTTAAAATCTTCTCATGTAGTACGAAACGTGATCGCTGCGGCGTGTCCACTCACCGCACATCCGTAATTAGATTAGTTTGTCCAATGTATATATTCCCTTGCGGTGGACGGAGATAAGAGACCACATGCTCTGTGAACAACGCCCAAATCAACAACTGGATTGACTTTAATTGCCTGCTCTATGTACGTTATCTAGACAACATTCAATCGATATTGTAATTCGAGTTAGATTTTGTTACAGAATTCTTGTGGTTATGTCTATAATTTGCGACTATTATACAATATTGGTAGCATCGGGAGCCCCATCCCCTTAGCCATTAGTCTTTTTAAATTCTGAAATTGAATTTCTACCTGAACACACTTACTACATTGTACCCTTTAAGCAGATATTAAATTATTACATTCTGCTTTAAACAAGAGAATAAGGTGGCAGCTGTTGTATATACAGTACATATATATTATATAGTACATGTCTTAGCGTCCTCTACCAAGGCTGCCACTAACTTTTGCATCATAAATTTTCTTCGTAAAATGGTATCACATTAGGCTACAGAAATAAAGACCGCTAGACGTTACGTCAGGGACTTTTCAAGACTCTTGTCTCTAATGTAATTTTAAGAGATTTAGTTTACTTTTCTTTAAGCCGTCTACTGTAGAAATACGTTCAATGAACTTAAAATTACAGATGGTAAACAACTCATCCCAATAGGTACGAACAAAGAGATAGCATTTGTTTTTTTTTTCTTTAAAAATATTTATGCTTAAAACTTCGCCAAATTTATAATTTTACAATAATATTTTCTAATAAAAATTACAATTGGTCTAGATAAAATACAGATATTATATAATAGTTAACGTCGTAGTCAGTGCCAGACAGTATTGTGACGCAGAAATTACCAAGGTGGAATTTAATTTACAATTTATTTAATATCTACTCAAAAATTGGACATCGGAAAATTTTCTTCTTAATTTGGTGGTTTAAATTTTTTTATGAAAAAATAATTGTTAAACGACAACATGTAATATGTAAAATATTTTTGATAGTAGATAATTTAGTATTGATAAACAATTCTTCAAAACTGGATAAAAAATAAAGATGTGACCTTAAACAAGGACAAACTGCGAAGTAAATAATGTTTACTCATAAACATGTTACAGTTATACTAAGAATTTCAATAAAAACATTACCAGGTTACAGGTTCATTGCGTATTTTCACCGTATTCCTCTCTGCTTACTCTTCTTGCTAAATGGAACTTGTCTGTTGGAATATTCTATTTTTAATCTTTAAGTTATTAATTTTGAAAATTATCCTGAATTTCTGAATTTACTTTTCTGTGACTTATTGGACTTGCAGTGGTACAGCGATTTCAATACCCAGAAGAGACACTAAGGGTGTTAGCGTACAGACGATAAGGTCCGTTTAGGTCCTAATGTCGATAATCGATAATAAGGGAATATGAATTTGTCTTATGAATACATATAAAATGTGTCTATTCCATTTTAGTAGTGCATTTGCACCGGAGCTAAAAAAAAATTGTTGTAATTTTCGGTAATTGCATAAAAATCCTTAGTTTCATTTCTTCTAAGTAACATATCTCGTCTGTATTCCCCGAAGGGGTAGGCCTCTGCCTACCCCTTCGGGGAAAACTAGTGCACCCACATTTCGCCATATATTTTCCCGTCCCATAATGAGATAGGAGGCGAGCCTATCGCCATATCGGGCACAAATTCCATACCACTAAGTAATTTATGGATTAACTATAGTATTAACCTCTGTCACATATGAGTCAATTACCATAGTGCGAGACGGACATTGATTGCTATCTCTGTCTTCCCCGGTTAAAATATGTGAGACACTATTTTATGTCTTAGAAAGGGTTAAATAAATTCTTGTTAATATATAAGAAAAAAATGATTTCTTTTGGAATTTCCAAATATTTCAATTAATCTTTTAAAGTTTTCATTGAAATAAATCTAAGTCCTTTTCGCTAACTGAAGTAGTTTGTCTTCGGACAACATAAATCACGAAACGACGAAGTTGCAAAATATTTCACATTTAAATTTACAAAAGAGGCAATTTATTGTCGGGTTAAAAATTTTTTTTGCTGTTTTAAAATTTTTAAAGAATCGTAACTAAATTATTTTTTAAATGCAAATTTACCTCAACCGATCAAAATTTAATCCACCTTCCGATTTAATCGAAAAGTACATGTATGTGAGTGGCCATAGTCCATAAGCCATAAATGTTTTTGAAATTATTAATAATTTTAAACAAATTAAAAATTTGTATCGCCTTTGGTTGCTACAAAGCTTCTCATAAGTTCTTTATGTGCACGAGTCACAAAGGCGAAAGCTCAATATTGAACGCCCGAGTTTATAAAGTCCCAGAAGAGTTTTGTAAAAATGGCAAAACTCATTTAACTTGACGTGATATTACATGACTTACACTCACATGACTTACTTCAAAAGCTTATTGCAGTGATATTATATTCATTTCTACATAGAATTAAAAAAAAAATAAAAACAAAAAATAAACAAAAACTACATAGAATTTTAAATAAAAAAAAACCCAACAGTAATACAACTGGAAGATATTATGTTACGTCTGCATTACTTTAAATAAAGTTGTCAGCGTCTTCGGCTCTTTTTTTTAAACGTAAATACTAAGGAGTATTTACACGAAGTTCGCATATTATTAACATAACTTTACAACAGAATGCTTAGTGAATTCGCTTCGTAGGGAAACCTTCCAGGCAAAGCGTCTCCTAGTTCGCGTTTGTAGTAGTTCATAAGCTATAAATGTCCTCGAGCGGTTACAGTAAGTTAATGTTACGACAGCGACCCTGCGCTGTATGGGGCCAGGTCATGCAATTTATATGTTTATTTACTTGTCTTATCTCTTAACAAGCGTACTCCTTGTTTTAATAGGCTCATAATCAAAATATTTATTCATTTCCCAAACACAATAGTAAACACATTTAACAAGCTTGGCACTGTTGTCCACACTAGCTACGATCCTCTGTTGCGGATCACCAGGCCTTCGCCATTAGATTCTTAAATTTATTTTTACCAAATCTTACAAGTTTACACAGGAGTTTTTTTTAAGTCTAAAGTAAACTTAAGATTAACTATTTCTTTAAACTTAAAATCCGTAAACCGAAAGGCGTTTAGCCCTTGAAAAGTTAGCCTTATAAAGATTACGATCCTGTCGTCTAAGCTTTAAATACACAACATCTTTAATTGAATTCGTTTTGTATAATAATCTTGTATAATCTTTAAGGTCATTTAATAACTGCATATTAATTTAATAAACGATTTATTTCAATGTATCTTTAGTGCAATCGCTTTAAAGCTTAAAATCTGTCAATAAATGGATAGTAGAATTATTTAATCGTGTACTAAATAAAGAAAGTGCTATCGTGAAAAGTATCATGGGAATTTAAAAGCGAGGTATTTGCTGTGCGTCTTATATTGTATAACTCGGTCAAGGACTTGCACGACAAGAATGCTCCACGCGCTCGATGCCCCCTTGAAAGTTGCTGCCTTTTTATAATTTGTTTGCGGACGAACAGAAAATGATTTCATCAGTGTGGACGTGCAGTGCATACAGTGAGGTAATTAATTTATCAATTTTGTAATTTCGTAGTTTGTTTGACATTATTAAATAGGTCCATTTTTAGGAAACGAGCTATTATTGTATATTTCGGCTATCTCTGAAATATTATATACAGCAAGCAGTTTCGAGCGAATTCCAAAAAAAAACCTTTGCATCGAACCCTTTAACTTACTCCTTGTTGTTCGAACTTGAACAATGTTAGTCAAAGCTTTAAGCTAAAATCTGTCACCGATTTAACTACTCGAATATTTCATACCTTACATGGTGGTTATCCTGAAAGCCAAGTCCGTATTTATCGTTAAATGTTTACAATTTATTTAGCCATGATTGTATTGTTTACATTTACATTTTTTTTGAGCGATAAGGAAACCCCAAAAAAAATAAAACATGTATCAAAAAACACCACCGACATTGAATTGTAAATTGAAGGATAAGAAACAATTTATCAATAAATTTTTACCAGAAAACTCAAAACGTCTCGGTAGAGGAATCTTATTCTCCTTTTGTGTTCGATCACATTGATTAAAAGTGTATTCTAACGTAGCAGATTTCCGTTTGCTCTTATTAAATTAAATAAAAAAAAAACTCAGTTTTGCTTGCTTTTATTTTTTAAGTTATTTTTCTATTTGAAATGAAACTTTGTAGATGAAAAATATAATATAAATTTAGTACTTTCTTATATGACCGGATTATTGGCAGATTATTTAAATATATAAAAGCTTTAATAAAAAAAATCTGATATAAAAATATTATATTGAGTTACTTATTTCAGCCTCAAAAAATATCTCAGAACTACGTGTTTTAAAACGTGACTTCATAATATCGCAATCCTTCTCACGTTGTTTGTTCGCTTTTATTGGCTACTGGGGTGCTGGGTCACATATGAAAATTATATAAATATATATCTCCGATTGTAATATGGGTATATTATAAACTATCTTAAGTTAACTGCATTGAAACCTGAAAGAAACATTTTCATGTATCAACAAATATTACAAATTAATTTATCTTTTTCGCATCAATGCAACAATTAATATTAATTTCGATTTTACGTTTTAATATAAATAACTATTGAAAAATTACGCGTCAACTTGTGAATAATTTGTTCAGTAATTGTGAACTGATGGAATCAAGTGAACGGTTTATAATATGCCTATTACTAGGCACATTATATATTTGTTAAATAAAAAAGTTTACATGCGTTTGGTAACGAAATGTTGAAAAATATAGGCTACGAGTTATCCTTCGTACAGACCGTAGCATGCGCTACACATAACTGTAGCACTTTCGTAGCGTTTTACGCTTGGAAAATTGCAAACTATGCCACATTAATTATCCTAAAACGCTCCGGAGATAATTATGGTTCTAATGGTAACTTTTAAAAATCAGCAAGCCCCAATTCAGCTACAGATCAAAATGAAAGATTATTATACATACTAGATACAAGTACATACAATACTACATACGTAACCGACAAAAACCCTCCGCCTTTTAAGTCAGTCGTGTCATAAAAATGTACCGGTACTAATATTACATTTTCATTTGCTATTTCAATTTCTATCATATAATAGTTCCAAACCAAAATATATTAAATATTCATATCATGTCGATGGAAAAGAGTTATTATTTTTGTCAAGTCTTTCAGAACCTGCAAAAAAAAAACTTGATACACGCCTTCGCGAAACTAAATAGAATCACAGTATATATTATTAATGAATATGAATGTTTTATTCATTCCATCGTGATGAGTTATTCGTAAGCCCAAAGGTTGCTGTCCCGAAAGAAAAGACTATCTACTTTTTTTTTTCTTAAACTTTTTTTGCTTGGCACCGCAACGCTTGTCGCAGGTATAAATTCTAAGTTATGTACGTAAGTTATTAAGGTACGGCTGCAATGCTTAGGTTTCGGGTTCGAATACCAACCAGGTCCGTAAAATTGATATTGGTTTCTTTTGCCTCGATATCAGCTCGGAGTTTGGAATTTGTGCCCGATATGGCGATAGGCTCATCTCCTGTCACATGATGGTATGGAAAAACAAATGGCGAAAAGTTTATGCACTAGTTGCACCTCTGCGAACCCTTTCAGGAAACACAGGCATAAGGTATATTATGTAAGCATACAATAATCAATTTTTTTTTCTCTGTACCTTCCCCCTGGTTTGTTATTTACTGCCAAGTTTCGTAGCGTTATAGCAGCCTATATGTTTAATTTATTATTAAACTAGCAAATTACAACGATCTGGAATATCAAAATTAGCTTATTATTTAGTAAAGTTATCGTTTACTAACAAACTACAAGTTTATTATCGTAATTTATAATCTAACGGGAAACTTCACGCTCGTGTAGAAATCGATGAGCCTGATTCCACTATAATAGCTAAGGATATTTCCTGTCCCGCATATAATATTTGTCTTCCTAAATATACATCAACAATATATTTCTCATAACATTAGTTTGTGGCCGGAAAACTTGAGACATTCTTGCCGTAATATGACACTTCCTCATAGTTCAAAGTTGTTAACTATTAAGCTAGTTACGGAATGTTTTAGTACCTTCAAAATTAAACTACTTCAAATTAAATAAATATGTAAAATGAAATCCATGTTTTACTTGTGTCGAAAACTCAAAAAAATTTCAAGTAAATTTTGTTATTTTTTTTTTATAAAAATATCATTTAAAGTGGCACAAGATTTTCAGTCATTGGACAAATGTTGTTGGGATTGATATAGAGAGGCTGCCTACTAATGCGCTAATTTCAATTAACCCGGTATGTTATGATAATTCAGATAATATTTTTGGAAAATAATTTAATATTGTGATGACAATATAACATCGAGTGTGATCGACGGCATAAATAAAATCTCCAAGCATCAATCTTTTCATTAACATCAATTTATTAATTGCTATTGAAACAGGACACTTAAAGCCTCAATTTATTTATATCCGTCCACCGTCCCTGGCGCAAGTAATGTGGTTTTAAAAGGTCACGCGTCACTGTCATTTTTAATATTTTCGAAATTCTTCACTTTTATGTTTGCACTGCAATTTTAAACTTTTTACTTATTAGATAAATTTTTCAAAACCGCTTTAATATAAAAATCGAACACGTGCGAAGCCGCGCGTAAAAGCTTGTTCACTTATTCACCTTTCTTGTTTACTTTTAAAATGGAACGCATTTAACGAATGAATCCATACATTTCACTCACACTTCACACTGGGGTATTTTTTTAGCTACGCTTTAAATTATGCGAGAAAATTAGTTTTATTTTTTTGATACCACGTGCTAAAACGAACGCGACAAAAATCTGCGTAATATCCATTTTCAAATTTCCTTCATTATACCGAATCGAAAGTTCATGTTACATTAGCGTGGTATTTTTTGTTGTATATTATCTTATTTACCTTATCCTTATTATTCAATATTGTATTTGAATTTCTTACTATTTGCACACTAAGAACTGGTTACACGTCACTGAAATGGACACGTAATTCGTAATTATTACTCGTGCATAAAACTTAGTTAACTAAAAGCCTCAAATGTGATATTTTAAATATTAATTATTATATTACTATTGTAAATATGTTAATATAAAATTGTTATACTTTGGTTTCCAATACAAAAGGAAACTTGTCAAAAAAGCAGATGTATAATTGTGTCTACGTTTTCCCCAGTAAA
Organism: Papilio aristodemus; assembly: GCA_016277805.2. Taxonomy (NCBI): domain Eukaryota; kingdom Metazoa; phylum Arthropoda; class Insecta; order Lepidoptera; family Papilionidae; genus Papilio; species Papilio aristodemus. The sequence continues at coordinate 713,665 of JAABKM020000006.1, read as the reverse complement.
AGTAAAAATAATAATGACAGGGATAAAACAATATCTTTCACCTTAAGTTTTTCTTAAAATTTCCTTGAAAAATTGTTTAACTGGATTTAATTTATTAAAAACTTGCAAACATCGTGTAATTTAGTTTAGTTTTAAATCGTAATATTAAAATAAAGAATTTAAACACAACGTATTAGTAAATAAATAAACAGGTAATATTTAATGTTATGCTTTCCACAAAAATACAATAAAAAAATAAATCAAATAAAAATATATAAAGAAAAAAATAGATATTTTTAAAAATTTATATTAAAAAAAACTATTAAATTAATATTTCTGAAAAATACAATACAAAGTGACACTCACCAGAGAATTCATAAAACTATAAGATTTAATTAAGAATCCTCAAATTATTATTACTTCCGTATTTTTCACGATTTCGTCACGAGCGAATCTACGGCACAAATGTACACAACATTCCCGTAGCCCGTCCGTTGAGGTACTAATTTGAGGACGGGATTGAAGATCTACGCCAACACCAACATGTATGTGTATTTATTGTGATAAATTGTTCAAGACAATTATTCAAGATTAATATAAATTGATTTTATGTGGATTTCATACCATTTTGTCTTTAGATTAGCTTCATGTGCGGCGTCGTCCGGGTAATTTTTAATATTGGACAATCATAATGAAAAATAAGGCGTACATTTCAACAAATGTTAAAAAGAGGTAGAATTTTTTTTAACTACTTTTTCTTTAATCTTTGCATTTATACATTTTTCTGTGCCTGTAAACGGACCAATTTCAAAGAAATTTTTATGTCTAGTTTAGATCCACGAATTATTAAAAATGTTAGCTGAAACCCAAAACAGTAGGCAAGGCGATTTGCAAGGAAAACAAAGTAAACTAAAAATAGTATAAATTAACTAAATGTTGAGGAATCGATACTTTATGACTATTATTATGATTTTCTCAAACTTGAACAAGTTTTATCCGTTCTGTGCTTAACTTTTAAGCTGTAAACTTTAGTCAAAACAAAGAGTGAATTTTCCCTTTGAACAGATTCTGTTTAAAAAGTTATGGCCTAATTTGTCTAAATACATCTAAAAACAAAACTTAAAGCTTTGGCCTAAAATAATGAAACTTATAAAATTCTTAAAGTAATTTTTTGTGTAAGGAAAAAATAAAATTACATTTTACAACATCAGAAATGTATTATGTAAAATGTCAAAATATCGTTCCGTACACATTCTGTTTGAACAAGAATTTGGTTCAAAAGCAAGTTTTGATTATAACTTTAATGTGCACAGGGAATTTCTGGGAAATGTCTATAAATTTTCGTCTTCATTGATTAGAAATTCTTACGTAGGCATTGAATTATTTGGTTTACTAAATCACCTTACTTTTTATATTTCCAATTCTGATTTTATCCAACATTGGATAAAAGACAAAGTATGGTAATCACAGAGTTGCTATTTGATCGAAAATTCTACGTAAACAACTTTAGTGTGTAGTAAAATAAATTTAATCGAATCGAGACAAAATTTTTCGATAAAAACTACTAAACTAAAAACAGTTTTAAACGTTTGTAAATCATTTTTTTAATTAAATAAAACATTCTTTGTTTCTAAAAAGATAGAAAAAGATTTTTAATATTCAATATTACTTGGTCATTAAAAAGATCCGGTTGAATAATTTTTCAACAACGCATCTGCACGAATTGTCGGGGATAATACGAATTCATACAATAACGGTGTAAAGTTTATACATTTAAACGTTTAAGACTGTGTTCACACCAAACGTATTTCAAGCCACCGACTGTGAATAAATTCACTGTAAGTATGAATGAATGTAAAATCATACTGTATATTTAGCAATCGAATACGACTTGTGTAATGCCGTATGCGATTTAACAAAAGTTGAATAAATTGAATAAGCCAAAATTAATTACGTGCGTTACGCTCACAGTCACCGACTGACACCGACTGACGACGACGTTTGTATTGAACACGTTTAAAATATTTGTTCATTTATTTAACTTACTTAGTAATAATTCAAAAGCGAATAATAAATATGTAAAATGATTTTTATGAGTGCTTTCATACTTTTCAATTTTAGGTAAGCCGATTAAGATAAAAAAGGTCAAAGGGATTATATAACGTATATTTACTACGAAAGAAACTAGATAAAAGAGAAAACTATTACATCAAATAACTTCTTGGCACACGCTTACCTAATGACCTATAAAGATAAGCAGGATAAAAAGTAATAACGCTCAATTTTTATATACTGTATTTATCTTTTAAAAACTTAATAACAAACATATTGTATACTATAATACTTCTCCATTTTTAAAGACCATTGAGAAAATACAGAAGGCCTATTTGCTTAAAGAAACATAGTGCAAAGACTATCTGAAAAATATTTCATACCTCGGAATCGAACCTAACGACAGAATGACTAGATACATGTGGTCCAAACACCAAAGTCTGTAGTGAGCCTTATAAAGTACGTGTTGCATACGAAACTCACGTATTGCTTAGAATGTAAAATTATCTATACACAAAATTTGTATCCATTGAAGGCAATGAATGGTGTCATTAGAATCTATTGAGACTGAATAACAAAGACTTGATAAAACAGTCGAGAATTCCGCTTTTATTTAACTCGGTAACCAGAATTAACTTGATGTACTTTTGAACGTCACCTTTCCTCTTTCTCACGAAGAGAATGCTTTTTCAAGCAAGCGAGAATTAGAGGTTGAAGAAATGAGAAAAGAATTTTCTCACTTCCTCAAAAAGTGATAAAATAATTTTCTCAAACCTTAAAAAGACGACTAACATAATGAATCTTGATACAAAAGACTGAACACTAAACTGAGCCATGAAATTAACATTTAAAATGTATTTCCTGTATCAAAATCAATCAAAAAATTCCAAATCCGTACCAATTCCAATCTCTACCATCCTCCCTGAATCAACAAGCCGGAGCATTCTACCTCTTTAGTTCTATCAAAGTTTTATTTCATTGCTTTCGTACTAAATTCAAAGAAGAAAACAAAACTCGTCACTGCTGTAGGAATTAACGTGGGAACAACAAAAGCTTATTGTGTTGAAACATGCACGAACTGCAGACCTCGAAGCGAACTAGGCTTTTGTTGCTTCAACGTTATATTAAAATTTGTACGTCGACGTGAATTCTAACGTATGCATGTCCCATCGATTGATTGTGAAAATTATCGATTTAAAATCTGACCGAACATATTCATTTTTCAATAAATTGTAAGCAACTTAGAAAAACATTAATTTAATTTTTTTTTAAATATCACGTCTAACTTGTCGAAACTCGCATGTAATATAAATCTTAATTTGACAATTTAATTTCAAAAGTTAATAAACTCTCGAGACGTGAAGTTTCTTTCTTACTAAAAATATGTAATATACTTAATCCGTTTATAACATGGTTGCACAGACTTATTAGGACTAGGGGCCACTCGGGCAAATCATGAACTGATGGCGGGCCGGCCGCCAGAAGTATAGGTAATTAAAGACAATAAAGAATTGATTTTTTTTATTCTGGAATAGAATTCAATATTTTTCGAATGTACGAGAGTATTATTTTTGCTGTCGGCGGGCCACCAGTATTCGACCGGCGATTGTGCATCCATGGTTTTTAAACTATTGAAATTCACAATCGTTCACTGACATTTACACCCAAGCAATTAGAATCCATTCAATCCATCATTCATTCAATATTGCTACTCTGTTGTTCTGATATTCGCTGCGCTTGTCTACTACTTAACATTCACGAGAGATGACGATATTCAAAGAAACAACATAAAAATTTGAGAAACAGTTGAAAATTTATTATAATAAACTCGTCATAATGTAAACAGAAGTATACATACTTCTATAGTTCAATATTCATTTTTCTATAACAAATAAATTTATTCCTGCTTAGACATTAGTAGATTATGATTATCCATAATATTGTGAAACAAAGGGATTGGAGAAAATTTTTGTGGTGACGAAATTCGTAGTCACAAATAGCGGAGTTTTCTTTTTTTATTGCTTCGAACTTGTGCGTTGTTTAGTTTTATATCTTTCATTAAATTTATTGAAATTATACTGTTTTTATTTCATCACTCAATGACAAAGTAATACGTAATACAATAAGTTTATTTATAAAGAGTTTACAATTTTACAAGCTATAAAATAAAATAATAAGTGAAACGGAAAAGGTCTATTTCAGGCTTTGTCCATATTTGTAACATTTGTAGTTGAATTTAAATTTATTCAAATATTCGCCCATACTTACGCTAGCTACGTGAATATGTATCCTGTATCACGGAATAGCGTAATCAAGTATATCACTAATTTGTCTTACAATGACAATGGGTTCCCCAGTACTATGTTATATATAATGGTTTATTTTTATAGTTTATGATGAAAATATTATATGATATATTCTATTGATCATTCATAGATCCTTTTTAATTTGTCATAACAATGTTTCTCATGACATTGTATGACAAATACCTCATTTTACGCTACGTTAGTATAAACAGATCTTCTCGCTTTCAGAGGATATATCTCTACTTCTGACCAATTCACACTATTTCTTGAATGAATACTAAATTGCTTGGAAATTACTTGTTCAGACATGCAAATATATGCATTTCAGCGTACGTTCGTAGGGATTTGAAACTAAAATAAGTTTTTTGTGATTTGGAAAAAAAAATTGTTAGTATGAATTTAATACTTTCTATTTTGTGTAGAGTGATTTTTTTATCTTTCTTATAAATAATGATGATATGAAAGTATTGAATATCAATTCGATAATTAACGTGAATTCTTGTAGTAGTTTGTAGCAATCCACTGTTGGTTTATACGTCTAATATTTTTCGTTATACAGGTGATTTTTTCTACCAACTATTGTCTATTGTGAAGTAGGACATCCTGTACTAGATGTTGATATAAGTGGACTCTATACGAAGAGATTCTGCGCACTCGACTAAACACGACCAATATTTTATAAAACAATATTTTGATTTTTTTATATCAAATTTCGCACGTGTGAAACTATTAATAGACTTGAGATAAGAAGAAACACGAATATATTCTGACTGCTTTGTAACATTAAGTCATTTTCACTTAAGATCATTTAGCTCGGTTCTCTACTGACAAATGCCAAGATTTATTAAAACAACCTAAATTCTTGATGACTCAACGCTAATATTTTATACGTATAAATACTATAATAGCATATAAAGTAAAGTTTATACTGAGTAGTAACAAGATTTGTCCCCTGTAGTACTTAACCATCGGACCGTAACCTTGACCAGATGGCCGTTTCATTTCTGGGGAAATATCCACAAAAAAAGCAACAGTAATAAATTATTTAATGTTGGTTTTTCTTTTCGAAATCGGCGGTTTAATTCTGTAATTCAATCTCCTGGGAGATTTTACATTTCGTTATTGAAAAATGTCTACATAATTGGTATTGATGGGAGTGTCTGCGTAGTGTCGTTTGCATTTTTTTTAATTAATTTAGTATATTGTCTGAAAATTATTAAATGAAACGCTAGCTTACTATTAATCTTTTATTTTCGCGCTTTGATTATTACCTAAAAATTATTGAAACGAAATGTTGTCATCAGTTTTTCTGTCAGATATAATAATATATGCTTCCAAGAGAAGAGTAAACATGACAAAGTAGTCAAATGGCACTTACTAACCTGAAACCATATGGTCACTAAGTACCCAATAACGACTATCGACTGAAAAAGAAAAAACACACACGTTACGCCGTGTGTTTTTTTTTAAAGTCATATAAATATTTTTTTCTTTTGACCACCCCATTTACATGTAGCGCAACGCAAATTACGTAGCTACTTAAACAAAGATACAAAGAAAGCTTGTTCATATTTTCCTTCAAAACTTTTTTATATCAAGTTACATAAGAAAGAGCAAACATAATTTTGAAATACGTCTGAGCTTTACGGCTTAGCTTTCTTTGCGGGGATTATAAAGTATACTGATTCACGGAAATAAGAATGATGTTGACTTTATCAAAGTATTTACAAGAATGGTATAAATTTAATTCTTTTTTCTTTTTGTACAGATTTAAACATATGAAGGAAAATTCCTGTATAATTCACGGAACACATTTGTAAATATTTTATACACGTTGTCATATATCCAAGGTTGCTTTATTTAAGCGCTAGGAATCTTAATGAGATATTTTATTGTTCAAAAATATATCGTAACTAAGGAAAATATTTCCGTATCATACTAAAACCAATGTATTACAACTTCAAAGTAATTTCATGTGTTAGAGTCTGTGCGTGCGTGACGTTTCACCTAAGATTTATTTCTATTTTATATACTATGTCAATACGTTTACTTCCTTTGAATATGAAAAAGGTTACGGTTATAGTGACCGAGCGGAGCGGAATGATGATAATCTGAGCGGTAAAATTATTATTTGGATTAAAGCATAATAATAGGTCAGGTCTATTTTTTATGTATACTTTAATATGGCTTAAAAGGATAGTGTTTAAAAAAAGTAGTATATTTTAGGTTTTATATTATATTCTCTTCTGTTTCATAGGATTAGCTGTTTGTTTTTGTTAATAGTTTTTTTTTTATAGAGTATTTTGAATGACTAGAGGATTGCGTTTAATGTGAGTCTAATTTTCGAGGCAATAAAAACACACCTTTATAGTGAAAAATTTAATATACTACGTGAGACTCTTCTCGATGTATATTAAAAAGCGATTTCTGATATAAAAATCGGTATTTTAATTTGTTTCATATTTTTAACTGCGTCATGCAAATGTTGTTTATAAAGTATTTAGTGCGTTTTAATTTTTCATATTTGTTTAAAGCGTATTAAAAAATACTACGTACAAATTTTAACTAATGAATTCCTACAATTTCTATTAGAGAAACGTGACAACCCAACTCTAATTATTTAGAGTCATATCAAATCATTATTTAGTTTGGGAGCTAATAGGCTTTAAAGAGAACTAATTAAAAAAATAAATGGTGTAGAATTTTGTCCTGAAAACATGGTACTTCATTACGTTTGCAAAAACTTATTAAATCACTACTTCAGTATTCATGTTTGAGGATAGTTTGGAAAGAGTTGTTCGAACTATAGTCAAACTTACGTCGTTCGTAACCTGTTAAATTTATGGGTTACAAGTAAAACTATAACTTTTTCCTGAAGTCTTATGACATTTAACGCACCTGCATGACCCAAATTTCAAGGTTATTGTAGAAACAAACTTAAATACAAATTAGATCTCGATCAATGTACGTACTAAGACTAGACGTACGAAAGTAAAGCAATTTACAGTACCCGTAACCGACGAACATGTATGCATAGATATGTGGATGTAGTAGCAAGAAAGGTATGCCAGGATCGCGATGGAAATCAGCAAACTGCCCACCTCACTTTTTTTACGACAGTACTTATTTATTTATTTATTTGTGAAATCACTTCAAAGCAAAATACACGTTTTCTTTATTACACTTTTAGTTTTATAATCAAAAGAACTAGTTCGTTTGTTTTTCCAGCAAACACTATTAATAAAAGCCGTCGTCTTACGTTTCAAAGAAATTTACTAAACGAGACCAATTTGAAATAGAAAATATCATATTTCTCTCTGATGTAGGATACTACGTAAGGTCACCTTCAGACATTATTACACAATGTCCAACCATTTCAGAACTTTACAAACTGAAAAATTCCACCTTAAGTCAAATTCCTTATGAATTTATGATAGAAGTAAGTTTATAATTTTGTTTTAAAATGTAACTTTGTATTTATTTAACGTTAATTTAACATTATTTTTTCGTTGTGGAGTATTGTGAACGTCGATGTGGTACAGTGGTCCATCACATCTTAACGTGTATGACAATAAAGAGAAAAGCTAAACAAATTGGTACCCGTATCATCATGTGCGTATCTTCACGTAAATTCATTTGAATGCGATGTATGTTGAATTTTAAATAAATGTTCTGATAAAATTTTCATATAGAAGAATTCGTGACAGAAAAAAGTCCAAAAACAAAACAAAAGTGTACTTACTTCACGCAAAAAATGGTAACTGCGGAGTTCTAAAAATATGATGAAAAATTGCGGCGTAATTTGAAACATTGAAAATATAGTCACGTTTACGGCAATTGTCATTGGAGATTTTATTTCTTCGATAAGAATGCGCATTTATTTGAGTAGTTTAATTTCAGAGGAATCTTCCCTATGATATTCCAATAATCCATTGCAATCGACCCATAAGTAACGGATTGTGAAGCAAACAAAGCAAAGAAACAAAAAAAAAAATCGAAGACTATTAAAAATGCACTTGCAATAAATATCATAAAAAGTAAGAAAATGTTATAAAAGGTTTTTTTTTACAAAAGGTAGTAGCAAATGAACAAGAAGTACATCTAAAATAAATAAGTAACAAACAAATGAATGGCAAATTGTCATTGTATTTCTGATGTCGTTGTAGGCTCTACCAACGTTTAGTTTTAATAATTTAATAAAACACAAAGTTAGAAAAAATAAATGGTAAAAACAATATCGAAAATAACACCGCAGACATTAAACTGACAGTGACTACAAATACAATGGTATTTTATATATTAATGTCTTGTCTGCAACCCCTATGATCATGACCGTGGCCATATTTTTGAACTTTTATTAATGTTAATCTTTATAAATGTAAATACCGGACAGTAAGCTTCTAGCAAAGGGACGTCCCTTAATGGTCTATTTGTTACAAATTTTATGTAATCAGCATAAGTGGGATCAGCATAAAACCTTAATGGATTAGGACATTACGGAGTCACTAAAGGGTAACTCTTAATAGATCATAAAAATTTAACTTTTGTTTTACTTAAAATTAATAAACAATTTTAATATGTGATTAAATTAACCTAGAAAATGAGATCGCTGCGAGGAGGTGCAAAGATTGTGCTGTACATCAAATACTCACGCCTATGCTCCCAAAGGGGTTGGCAGAGTACAGATACCAATCGTAAATCTAAACGATCCGAGACCCACTCAAATACGAACGTAAAATTTTATCAAAATCAAGAGTTAAATCACACATACAAATAAAATATTCTATGAGGATATTTGTAAACATTTTCTATTATCTCAATCCCATTGCTTTTTATAACATAGCTTTACATTTGCCATATTATTTTCTGTAGAAAAACATCTAATATCGGTAAGTTTGCCTCCGGTTTCCTTGTTTTCTCTTCTCTTTCCGCGATGGTCCCATTTCGAATTATTTATGTTCTCGAATTTCCACATTATCAAAAATAATTTATTCCTCCACTGAATAGACTTTTGATAACAGTCGTTCAAAGCTATGATTTAGTAAATAATATTATATATTTTCTTTTTATTTTTTTTTTCTTACTTTTTGTGCTCTTTACTGAATCGGTAGAAAGATACTTTTTATCATGGAATTATTAATTTATTTTAAATTTCTTTGTTCAATATATACAGCTTATAATTTGTTTTTAAAATAAATTAAATATCACAAATGTAATTTCGAATTTCTATCATATTTTATTTAACAGGAAATTTAAAGATATTGTTAAAATTAACACAACTTAACATAAGTCAATATTAAATAACTAACTCGAAGTGACATTAGGGCACCTAAATAACGTGAAATTGAATCTAGTTTCAAACTTTGCCACTAGGGTATTAAACGCGGGTCTTATTATGGTACACTACGGTTACACTACGAAGTCAAGCCCGCCAGAGCCTAGACATTGCTGAAAAGACGCCATAGAACAAGACTTGTGCGAGCTCAAAGCAGCTGATTGACAGAAGACGGTGCAAGACAGGCGCGCTCTAATATCGGATGGCAAGACCCACTTTGGGTCACTGCGCGAGCGGAGTTAGAAAGTTAAGGTTAAGGCTTAGAGAGACATTCCTAAGCAAAAGCATAGCCAAAGTAAGTGCTTGGCGACGTTCTAAGAATCATAATAGGTTACAGGTTATTTACCAACACGTTATGATCATTAGAAGTTGAGCAAAAAGGAAAACCATAAAGCGATAAGGATGACGCAAAGTTCTTATTCTGTTGAAACAGATAATCACACTTTGGTATAAATCAAATCGCGGGTCACGAGAACATTTAATAAGAAAAACTATCCGACAGTTATTTTAATAAATGAATTTATAAATTGTATTTAAAGCGCTTTACGCTTTATTAAAAGGAGTAACTCAAAGCTATAGAATTAGTGTTTAGTTACTTCACTAACGCAAGCCCGCGGTCAGTTTTAATGAGGCGCCTTCACAGCTCTGCGAAAACACAATTAAAAAATAAATATACTTTTTTATTTATTCCCATAGTTATTTTATTTCTTATATAACGTCAATAAACAGTAATAACATAACACATGATTGAAGTATCATTATCTTCGTATGCACAACACATATTGAATGTTTTTTTTAAATTAACTGTTTTCACATGTATTTTTGGAATGCTGTATTTCTTACAGCAGATAATTGATTTCATAAGTTCAAGTTCAAAATAAATTATGCCATTTTCGCTTCACATCGCTTGCTAGCGTTTTTTTTCCTTCTACTCAGCTCCTATGAGTCGTAGCGTGATATTAAATATTAACTCATTAATAATTTGTCTGTCAAATGTAGAAAGAATTCATAACATCTTACTGGCAGTTCTTGACATCAGCGTGTTCAAACAAACTTTACGGCTTTATTATATTTAGTATATACTGTAAGATATACAAGTTTAGTCATAACAGTTATGGCAGTTTAAAGTCAATTAAAAAGTTAAAAATCCACCCAACAGATCAATTTGATGAAGGTAAAATATCTTTAAGGCAAAATGTCATTACAATAATAAAAAAAAATAATTGATTTAATTTTAAGGATTTATTTTAAATAGGTTCTATTCATTACATTATGACAATTACAATAATATACTATAGGCTTAAGCAATACTGAACAAAATAATAAAATTTACACAATGTTAAACGTTCCATAGTTACGTCATTTCAATAAATTATTTCAGTTACTTCGCGACCCGGTAACACATTTGATCGAATTAAACGTATACATATTTACAATTAAAATTAACATATAGTTAAAACAAAATCGATTGTAATCTCAAGGGCATAAGATTCATTATTTGATACAAATCATTATAAAAACTGGTCATGTAAATATATCCAAAAATCACACCCGCTTCCATCCAATTTCAACACAAACGTATAAGTTTGCTTCAATTCCCACAATAAACATTCGCAATTACAATTACAATTTTATCTCAATAGTTTATTTGGGATTAAACGCGTATAAATTGGGGCCATAGTTCTTTTTAATCACTGTATTAATTAGATTGTGACTTAATTTTCATTCACACAAATCGATCTTAAAATTTCTTATTAAATTACTTAAAGCGAACGCTATTGGGACAAAAACCATAATACGTTCCGTCAATTCCCCGACAATTATTGGAATAATTTTAAACAGATATGTTCCATCCAGAGAATTATGTTACACTTTACATTGGTGCGTTAAAAAGTACAAAATCGGTGTAAAAACTTACAAATTAAAGGTTAGGGTTTCCCTTCATAGATGACGCTGTTTTAATTTTTTTTTAAATTCTAAAATACTTGTTCTCAGTAAATTGGTACATGTTAATTCTATCTAGATATAGTTTTTTTACAATGACATTAAAACTTAACCCTCAGCAGATATTTGTATAAATTGGAAACTTTTTAAACTCTAGTAAATTTAATTTTACACGAATAGTCTATGGAAAGTCAATACTACATTTTTAGAATAAATTTTTATTAAGTTTTAGGTCCGTATCAAGTATTTATAAACTATATGAAATGCGAGCACTTCCCCGTGGCATAATGAATCTTATAATTTACAGTATAAAGTGAAAATTGGACTAAAACCCCAGTCTTCTGCTATTCAGTCATTGTGTAATGTTAAAAATTAGGCGAAATATGAATACAAAATGGAAGTTGACTGCGAAGTATTCGTTGTTTATTAACAGAACTTGTAATGTGCTCAATCTTTTATATTTTCTCAAACTACCCACAAACTGTCAATAAAATATTAAATTAAAGGTATCCATAGAACAAAGAATGCTTAAACAAAGCAGTTTATTTCTTACATTCAATCGATAATTTTCTATTTTTATTTTCTTCCAATCCCATTGCGATGAACTGTCCCTAGAATTTTTCTCCCGCCGAGAGAAATTCGGGGAAATCCACACAGCAACTCCAGCCCTTCAGTCAAATTATAATCTAACAATTTACATATAGAGTTCAAATTCAGATAACACCGACTATTGTCATATAAGATTTGTTATAAACAAATAGATTTACTTAACAGGTATAAGTGACAGTAGATCCAATGGCCGCGGAATATCTCTCGTATCATGAAACACAAGCTCCGAACATTTTTTCGAGGGCGCGTTAAACTCGGCGACCAGCAGACAGCGACCTCTGTCTTTGTCCACGATAACCGACCATCGGATCAAAAACAACCGACACTAATGACACGTCTAGTTCTAGTCTGCTTTAATAACTGGTAAATATCACTCGTTTGACTAATAACGGTCCCGATTCACTCGGTTATTTATACCAAATTCCGGATTCAATTCCGCTACAGATCAATTCTTCTGTCTCTCTCTGGAATCCTCCCTGCACATCCCTCTGGGAGGGGAGTCGCGTCCCTTGTGCGCTTTGGAAGTCTTCCGGGATCTCTTGAACTTGGCGACGTCATCGCCGAAGACGTCGCCGGTCCTCAGCGCCGAGATGAGGTCGTCGAACTCGCCCTTCTGTCCGTTGGCGAGCGCGCCGTCGCGCGGCTCGCCGTGCCCGTTGCACTCCGAGTTCGCTTTGCCGAGGGACTTGCCCACCGAGCTCAGTAAACTCGACGCCTGCTTACGTTCCATCGTTCGCTTTTTCAGCTGCCAACAAAGAAATGACCGTCAAATATTGTGTATGTAAAATGGTATCGAATTGTTCCACTTAAAAAGAAAACAGTATCTGATCAGCCGTGTCTGTGTCTGCGGTCTCACCTCCTGCTCGTGGCGCGTCCTGCGCTCCTCGTCGTCGCGGCGGCGGCGCGCGGCGTCGCACTCTGCGCGCGCCTCCGCCAGCTGCGCGAGGAAGGCGTCGAGCGCGCCGAACAGCTGCTCGGGCGACACGCTCGCCTCCTCGCCGAACGCGTGCGCACACGCCTCCAGGCGACTCTTCATGTCCTAAGGCATTAAAATAGTTATTAGGATGTACTCTATTGGTGAAATACATCACAGAAGACAGAAGTGAAGTAGAAAGAAGTATTTTGATTTTCGTCTGATGATCGAGGTGCCGTATTCTTGTTCTCTTTTCCTTTTCTTCTCATTCTAATAAGAAAACGATAGGGATGTGACACACAGACAAGAAATATCTTTTTTTATTTATCTCTACATATAATCAATGTTTCGGTATAGTTTGCCACTTTTTTCTGTACAAATATTTTGTAGTCTCAATAGAATTGTTTGTTATTCACCTGGAAGAGGTCCTCCAGCTGTGTGAACGCGCAGACCGCGTGCGCGTGGAAGTCTCGCATGACGGGCACGAAGGCGTCGTGCGTGTCGGCGGGCGCGCCGGGCGTGGCCGGCGTGCGCGCCGCGTGGTACTCCAGCTCGCGCGCCACCTCGCGCAGGCCGGCCCGCAGCGCGCCCACGTCGCGCTCCAGCTGCTCCACGCACACCTTGGCGGCGGAGCGCACGTGCGGCACGTCCTCCTCCAGCAGCAACACGTCGCGGAACTGAACACATTATTATTACATCATTCAAACACGTCCACCAAACTCATTTATCGTTCCGCATTCTTCCTGAGTTCCTTTTACAAAACCTATTATTCCTCCTGTACTAAAATATGAGTTATTCTTGAAGCTGTATGTAACATATACAAAAAGTGTGTCAACCTGTGTCTCCAGCAGCTCGACTAGGAAGTGCAGCAGCGTGGTGCTGCGGCTGACGCTGGACTTGGTGTCGGCCAGCTTGATGAGCGACGACAGCCGGAAGCCGGACGCGTTGCCGCGCGCGCCCCTGTGCCGACACAGAGAGAGTTGTACAATCAAACACGGGAACAAATACAAAATCTTATTAAATGATGATCTGTTACAGCTGATAGATGATATGCGACTCCAGTGGAGGAGGCAACATTTATAATGACAATGATTGCTAGAAATTTGGAGAGTGCGAAAACTTAAAGGCACTTAACCTTGTACAACGCACACAAGTTTATTTTTTCCTTACATATGATGAGTCAAATGTGTGGCAAGTAAGGTAGCAATCAGTATCTGATGAAATCGCTTCACCTGTTCATATAGTTGCCGAGCGCGAGCACGATCTCCAGCAGCGCGCGCAGACGTCGCGAGCGCGTCATGTCGCGCGCGGCGCGCAGCACGACGGACGCGCGGCTGGTGGCCTCGGCCGCGGCGCCGGAGAACTTCTTCTTGAACAGCAGCGTGCGGACGCGTTGCGAGTAGTGGGGGATCCTGACATATGACATTACATTTAATGTGATATGACATCTTAAATCAGATCGCTTGACAGCGGTGCAGATCAACTACGATCTGAGAGAAGAAGGACTTGAAGAATAATATTTCTACTTTTAATTTAAGCGAGGTGGCGCAGATCTATCGAGTACTTCCTTCTTAGTCTCCTTTTTTTAATTCTATTCATTCTTCTTCCTTCATTTAAAAAGACCAGCAATTCATAACTTTTTCATTTATTGTTAAAGCATTATCTTTAAAGTTTAGGTTAGCCAATAGTTCGTTTGCCTTCTTTAATCAAACTCATCGTACTTTGAGATCTCGTATAGGAAGCGGTCCGCGCGCGCCATGCTGTCCAGCTCGTCCTGGTGCTCCTCCAGCAGCGCCGCCTCCTCCGCGCTCGGCGTGAACTTCAGCAGCTGCTCCACCATGTCGATAGGCAGCTGCTCGTCCTTGTCCATCTTCAAGATCGCTCTACAAGAGAATAAGAATGACAATACATTGTTTGTATACTAGGCTTAATAAGTCATCAAATTCAAAGTTTAGTAAGTAAAGGCAAAAGTAAAGTTATCGTATAACTTACCGACAGATCTCTTCGTCAGTCATCTTCAGTTTGGAGAGCAGTATGGTGCAGTTCTGCGCGCGCCGTCCGTCTATCACCGTCAGGATCTTGGTGCGCGGCTTAGCGCCCAGCTGCCGCAGGTCCTCCACTGAACCATCGTTCTGTAATTACATCACAACTATAAACAACAATTTAACATAATAATCAAAAGGACAAACCGTCAACAGAAAAAATAATAATTTCGATACCTTTCTGTAGATTTCTTTTATCAGACCAACGCTTATTTTTTAACAATGGTAAGAGTCTAGTGAACAAAATACACACCTGGACACCATTCTTCTGGTAGGCGCAGAACATCTTGTCGATCGCGTGCAGGTCTATCGCCGTGTAAAGTCTGGTATCATCCAGCTCCTGCCAGATGGTGCCGTGCAGCTTGGCGTCGGGCAGCTTGCTCCAGTTGAAACTCTTGAGAGGGTTCCCTGGTGTGGGCACGTGCTTCCTCTGCCGCGGCACGGGCGTGGGCGTGGCGGGGGCGGGGGCGGACGGCGGGGGCGGGGCGGGCGGCGCGGGCGGCGGGCGGAGCAGCGGCGGGGGAGGGGGCGGAGGCACCCCGCAGGATTCTATCACAGCGCTCTTCAAGTTGCTTACCTAAAAAAAGGACAACAGTATATTATGTTAGAACTTTTCGCCTTAAGTTGATTCACAAACTAGGCCTCCCTTTTAACTACTTTTTTTAGATGCTAGTACATATACTATGTATTTAAATTCCAAATTTTAATATGTTTTCTAATAGTTCACTAGTTTTAATTGTAACTCTGTTAGAAACGTAAGAAATCTCTTAATACCTTCGCATCATCAGGTATGCTGCCCTCACTGACTAGCTTCTCAAACCGGGCGCGCTCGGCTCGCTCGTGACTCAGCTGGAAATACGGTAATAATATAAACTAGATGATACCAATACAGCAACCGATAGTGCACACAGGCTGTGACATGAAAAATCACCAACTGAAATATAGGAGAAATTACTAAATGTATTCTATTCTAAAAGAACTTTTATTTAATTATCTCGCCCGTAACTTCATCGCGGCTTAATCTGAAAACATTACGGAAGATTGTTTTTTGTATGCAGTTTCCGAGTTAAGAACACTACGAGTTTAACCATCTAAAGACATTCACAACGTCAAACCACATCTATTCGATCTCCTACCTGCTGCTCGAGCTGGTGCGCCCTCTCCGTCCACTCCATGTGGGCGGCCGTCTCCCTCTCCAGCCTCTCCTTCATCCTCTGCACCACGCCCTCCAACTCTTCCTTCTCCTGCGACCGCTCGTCCACTTGCTTCTCCTGTTGGTTAGTGCGCATGCGCATGGGGCGGTCAGTAACGTTACGTGCGTATATTTTTTGCGTACGCTATTAATGTGAAGTCAGTTTTTAGTTGTCGAGGCAATGTTATTTGTGTAATAAAATGTAATTTGTGTAAAATTAATGTATATTGTATGTTTAGACCATTTTTCCTTGTAACATTATTTATCAATTTAAAATTAAATTGAAATATTTTTTGTTAACTTCTTTTTTTTTTTGTTATGAAATATAAACTTAATAATTTCTGAAACAATTAAATATGTTGAAATATAATAATGTAGTAATGTTTTATATTTATTGAAGCTTTGATTGTATATAAATAGAATGTTGAACTTTAGTTTTGCAAATGAGAATGGAGACATGAATGTTTTCTTAAGTATCACCATACCAAAATAAAAAAATAAACTATAATATCATTAAGTTATTAAGTAGCTTATTAAATTAGCGTCGTCACCCAGACTAAGTCCAACACCGTTATCTGCGTTATGGAATAAATGTCTCACCTTTTTAGCCAGTTCAGTAGCCAAGTCTACATTTTCTCTCTCTAAGTTCTCTGCTTTCGTTCTAGCAGCGACCAATTCCTCTTCTTTTGCTAGAAGATGAACGATTTCACCGACGTTGATTTCCAGAGGCGCTATATCAGGGTCATAGACCTGTGAAAGTTTAATCTTATCATCATATATTCAAAAAGGCAACTACCTTTTTATGGGACTTCGGTAAAGGGATATTGGCACGTAAAGGAGTAATTTTTTACAATATTCACAAATAAAGTTTTATTACACTGTTTAGAAATATAAGCGGACACAGGAAGGTAAAATGTTTTTGAACCTTCGCGGACACGACGCGCTACGATCTAGACATTGTACTGTACGCACACGTCCGTGTTATAAACACAGCGACACTTTGCTCATCAGACGAAACGCGTAAGTACCTTAGATAACTTCCATTCGTGCTGCAGTCGGAGGCTTTACTAAAATCAAAGTTTATTTATGCTCAATTACGAAGCAGATTCCTGGCCGATACAGCGATGCGACGGATACATACAATGAAAAAATGGATGCACAAGTAGCACCTCTGTCTACCCCTTCTGAGAGCTCAGGCAAGAGTGTGTGTACGAGTATATATTGAAGAGCGTATTGTAAGGTGTTGTAACCTTGGTGTGTTCGGAGGCGTCGTCCTTCAGGCTGCCCTGTTCGCTGGCGGCGCGGCTGCCGGCGGCGGGCTGCTGCAGCACCAGCTGCTGCACCACGCGGTCCAGCAGCAGCCAGTGCTGCGAGTGCGGGTTGTACTCCACTGCAACAACACGAACACTAGTATCAGTCACATCAAACATTGCTTGCATGATGGCCGAAGGGGCCACGTACAGACAGTCTAAATTTGTGGGAACCCATTGGATGATGACAGCAAGAGAGTGATTTTCGGGCTATCAATGGAGGAGGTCTACATAGAAGTGAACGAATATCTGCTAAAACGATGAATATATGAATTATTCTCTCTTTTTTTATTTTAATGCTGTGGCGCCAGTGTGGCGAGCAGTACTTACGCGGCAGCAGCAGCAGGTGCTGCAGCAGCGACAGCAGGTGGGGGTAGGCGGCGGTGTGGCTCAGCTTGCGGCGCAGCAGCTCGAACACGGCGGCCGCGCTCTTGGTGTCGACGTGCTGCTTGTCGAAGCGGCGCGCCAGCTCGCGCTCGTCCTCGTTGCGGACCATCTCGAAGAATTCGATGTGACGGTCGAGGGTTTCGTTTTCGTATTTACGAAGTTTTTCGATTACTGTAAAAACAATGTTATTAAATAACATCTTGTAACAATTAATCGAGTATTAAAGATACCACAGAGCATCGAGAAACAAACCGGGCTGTATCCCCAGCATGAGCAGCTCGTATCGCAGGTGCAAACGGAACTCCAGACTGTCTTCACCGGGCCCGTAGTTCAGGACGGCATTCACGAAGGACATGATGGCGGTCTTGAGTCCCAGGTCGTCGCGGTATGCTCCAGAACTGCGGTCCAACTCGTTCACGATCCCTTGGAAGCGAGCGCGCTCGCCTGCGTACTCCTGGTAGTGGACCATGGCTTCCAATACCTAAAAATTAAAAGTTGGCATTTAATGAATGTATATAGTTTAATGGTATTCATTTTAAGTCACCATGTTTACTTGTCTGTTTCAACTATTACTAAAAAGAAATAGCAAAATATTTGTATGTTAATTTTGCGCGTTTTCCCCCGATGAAACCATTAAAATTTATGACGACACCAAATCATTACAGTTTCACATGATTAGATAAAAAAGATTCAGGTTAACTCTTATTAAAACAAATGAAAAAAAAAACATGTACCTAATTTAAAGAATTGCTGTTGAAAAGTAACAGGAGCAAAATTTTAAGAACATGTTTGTGACATTAGTGTTTATACATTTTTATTGTGCTTACATGCATGTCCCTTATTACTGCATTTGTTGGAAACAATATCCAAGCTACCACTAATATGGTACAGGGCTTAAGATATATTTGATTTCTCTTACCTTCTTATGTCCGCCAGGCACGAGACAGACGGCGCCCAGTATCTCGAGGGCCGCGACTTTGGTCTTCACGTTCTCCGTATCCAAGGACTGAGCGATCAGGTCGATACTCGCTGGGTGGGCTAACACATGAGCGCGGCCGGTCTGTAATATATTAACCAAGTTACACTTAAACAAAACAATATAAAACATAACATAATGTGCATATATCTATATCTCTAACAAAAACAAATTATTACAATTGGTACATTTGATTACATATAAACACTACTCTGATTATATTCTGATTCACCAAATACACCAAGTGATAAACTATTGCCCTGCACGGAAGAATCAAACAATAAAAATATACAAACTAGATAAAAAAAATATTCAACTTACAGAGTTGTTCATGAGAGCCTTAATGCCGGCTATGAGGTTATGCCTGATGACAGCTTCATCTCTGGGTGCTCGCTGGAGAGCCTCAAGTAGAGTGGTAAGACCTCCTTGCTTGATGAACCGCAAGACAAAACTGTGCGCTCGAGTTCTGAGGGCGGTTTTCAAACCGTCAACTAAAGCACACGCTTCAGCAGGGACCCCGCCCTCTGAGGAAGCGAAAGCCTGAAAGAATATTAAATTTATAAAGCATAAATTAAATCAACAAATGTCTCCGAGTTTTTGACCACTGTCAAAGGTTTTCAGTCGCTAATCATTTAATTTTTTTTAATGTCGATAGACCAAATGGATGAAACATTTGTTTCAGAGTTCAATATCTGCTATTGCCATCAATTGCAGTAAGCGACAGTGAAGTATGCAGAACAATCAAGTAAGTCATCCATATCGTATTTCATAGAACTATTATATTTTGAATTCCGGACGAAGCGCTAATGTTTAAAAACTATATACATCGTTGCTAACATTTTCACTGGCAGCACTTGTCCTAATATTGTGAAACCATTCCAGATTAATTTATAACATACAAAGATACGTCTTAACACTTCTAGATTGCTAATGTTAAACTTACCTCAGCAATCTCGCCGAGCGCCTTAACATACTCCTCGACCTGCGGCGCACTGGCGAGGGGCTGGGCACCGATCGGGGGCCGCCGGCTGCAGTAGATCTGCCACTTCTTGGCAGCCGGGAGCTCCATCATAGCCGCTTTGTTCACCGCCGTCAGGTCCAACTCTTCCTGCAAAACAAAGTCAAAGAAATAAGTTTTGGTGGTCCTTAATACGTGTCATATTATCGATTATTAATTATAAATTAACGACACAGTAAAGAAAGTATATGCCAATGGTGCACCTACAGAAGAAAAATATACAATAAAAACGGGAACAAAAGTGTACACGCTATACTAAATGGCAATCCGTAATCTCTGCCTACTGCCTTTGCTAAGGACATACAAATATAAGTGGAGATCCCGTAATAAGGCAATAACTTATGACAGGAGGTTTCTACAAATTTGGTCGTGCCTTTAGGCAAATTAACAATATTTTGTATAATTTGATCTTTATCAACGCTTAAAGATTTATTAAAGTACTCAACATTCTCAGAACCACCGTTAATTAAAAAAAAGACATCAATTAAAAAACTCAAACCAGTTTAAATGTACAAATTTGAATCTAGTACGCCTTAACCCGAATAAAAAGTCCTTGATAGCATTTAACCAGAATTCTCAACTAAATCTACAAAATTTGAATATAAATTCGGTGGATACGGCGTCTAAAACTAATAAAAAGTTTCTAGTAAAATTCCATGCCTTAAAACCAGGCAAATTAAACGTTCCTCAAATAAGGTGTTAAACGATCACGGCATAAATTCATGTCGTGTCATATAAGGAGCAAATCGGAAATGGTAAGAAATGCGGACACTACCAACTGTAACACTCCAACAAGGTGACGAGTGACTGTGACAATAGTTAGTATATTATACAGTAGTATACAATTTTAAAAGCATAGACATACATAAAAAACATAAGAAGCAATTTCATTGCTTGTTTCTCTCAAACCAAAGCTTTTACTAAAAAATAAACGCAATAAATGATTAATAGTATTGTTATACTATGGTATAAATCAATCTCGTATTTTTTAAACTATTATATAAAATTACAATTTTCATTAATCACATAGCCTTTAATAGGATAAATGCATTACTCATGACGCGAAACAAATAAACGTGTTCACTGTGCGTCGAGCTTTATATGGAACAACTTAACGAAGTGACTGATATTAAAAGCAATAGTGCAGCTTAAGACGTAAACGCTGCGACGCAGAGAAAGCGGCTTTGGGCATTAGCCAAAGAATAAACTTCCTTCTAAACAGGCGACAATACTTTATGGTACTTTCCACACGGAGAGAAACTCATTGATCTCGGAATAAAATATATTCCGAATACGATATACCAATATCGAAGAATACAAGGCATGGGTACGATTATATTTTTAACATGTGCAATATAATTAATCGTAAAGAGCAATTGCGATGGCTTTATTGTGTAATTAATTAGAACTGGAAAGCAAATAGAAAAAAAATACTATTTTACATAAAATAGGCATTCATTGGATACCGTCTAGCTGACTACGGCTAACTGAACTAGATAACTGAAGAGTGATATAGAATTAAAAATTCTGGCCGCAAACAATAATACTTTTTCTCGCTGGACAATTCATGTCGCGTATAATTCTTGCAACTTTTTTACTCCAGTTATATAGGAAGTCGTCATTGAAGCTTCGGTACTTCCGCGTGATCTCATCATCGCTATGCATTCTTGAATACACTGATTTCGCGAGATTTTTCATCAATTTTACTTATTTTATTAAAATTAAAAACAAAGGATATTAAATTAATAAAATTAAAAGATTAATCAAGTACAACAGATTTTTGTTCATAATCATCTGTCATCTGTCAAACTTGTGATCCAAATAAAGCAATAAGTTTTAATACAGTTTAATAAACCATAACCATAATAAATATAATTAGAATGAACAAAATGAATAGAAAGAGTTACGAGTTCCGACATCATTGAAACAAACTAAACATTGAGCCGATCGTTTACCACAAAGTTTATGCCTGTATGAAACCGATCAAAGATAAACGCTTTCGAACATTTTGATGTGTTAAACGCAAGTAACAAATATAAAATAGGCAACTCTTCGTAATACTATACAAATATTAAACAGTCCGTAACCACAACGCACTTGGCGGTTAACCAACATGATTCTAAAAGATGCGTTTGTGAAATATAAAACTCTTTTTATAGCGCTGGTCTAAAGTGGTCGAACACACGCCCTAATATCAGTAGTAACATGCAGTATATTAACGTGGTTTAGATTTGCTGAATACGCCAAAGTGATGTTTTTAAAATGTATGGGTAAAAGGAAATGTCTCATACAAAAATTTACAGCACATTGTACATTTGAAAATTGGAAACATTTAAAAGTTTTTTCCTATGTCGATAGTTTTTTTAGCGATTTAGTCTAAAAGTGTTTATGACTTGATAAAGGAATGAATGTGAAAATTGTAAGAATTTCGATACACGATGTACAAAGTACCGTTTCGCGTTAACAGAATAGGTATAATTCCGAAAAAATGCACAATCTACGTCAGCAATGTCCAGAGTCGACCTCGCGTCACATAGCACGGGGGAATTCACGCGAACTGACCGCATATCATGCAGTTTCTTACCTTATAATTAATGCAATTATTGTTTATATACTTCTGTGAATATGAAAAAATATGTAATACTAGTCTTTAAAGAATATTAGACGCGTATCGGAACCTTTCATAAATTAATCAAGTAATTAATAAAAAAAACAGACAAGACGATAAAATTTTACTTTTAGCTGACTTTAGTAGTGAAAAAAAGAGACGCTTTCGTTTTTTTTTTATTTTGTACCTGAGTTGCATCTCTGCCTACGCCTTTGGGGAATACAGGCGTGACTTATGTTTGTATTATATTATACATTACACTATTAGTTGCTTATTTCAAGTAGTGATTGTAAGCAATTACACTCAACGAGATAATTTCAAAGGAGACGATCGTAACTCTGCAATAAATCTAAGAATCGAACGATGCTTCGATTAACATTAAACATTCGAAACTGAGAAACTACGCATCAGTCAGCTTTCTACGGAGCATTTCCTCGGCCGTGAGTT
Organism: Papilio aristodemus; assembly: GCA_016277805.2. Classification (NCBI taxonomy): domain Eukaryota; kingdom Metazoa; phylum Arthropoda; class Insecta; order Lepidoptera; family Papilionidae; genus Papilio; species Papilio aristodemus. The sequence goes on along the minus strand of JAABKM020000006.1, from coordinate 690,547 downwards.
CAGTCTATCATTAGTGCTTTCGCTAAGCTTACGCCTAGAAACCTTGAGAAATTAATACCATCAAATATCTATGCAGTTGTTAATGGGCGCACTTGACCAGTTCTGTAGTGAGCGAGTCATAGACATTACTTAAGCTGCTGCTACACTGAAAATTACTGGACGTTTTTTAAAACTTCGATTCGTTCTTCGTTGCTTGTAATATTTATACACTGATACGTACAATTAAATTTGGATGGTTGACAGGAGTTGTCCGCAAATATAGATTTAAAATTGTGATGATATTGACAATACTTATTTAAGTTTTTTTTTTAGTTAATTTATGTTTTAGACCTTTCCGAAAAACCCGCATCTTATATGGGTATAGAAAAACACCAAGTCTGTAGGTTGCCTTAGGTTTTCAAACGCCTACTATGAAAGTAGTTACAAGAGCACGCCCGTACGAGTTGGATGCACGGGTCGTAATTTACTCAGCCGAGAGAAACCCGGCTAGATATTAATATGGTAAGCCAATTATTACGATTTAAATTTAACTACTGCAAAGATAGGACGAAATAAAAATTTTAGTAAAGAAAAAAGGCAAAAAAAAAGAGATTTTTCAAATTCGATTGTTGCGAATCCATAGTTTATATTAATTACAAGTGTATGTTAAAAGAAATGTTGTGAGAAACAGATAAGTGTTTCCTTTCCTATCTCTGTTAGCATGATAAACCAGGGTAAAAAAGTGGTGACAAATTCTTGATATATCGATTTATAAACAGCGAAAAGACGTGGAAAAAATGGTAGTTGGGTCGTATCTGACACACTAAATTAAGGTCTCTCTTCTCTTCTTTTTTTTAGTAATTTTCATTCCTATCGTTTATTTTGTGTAAATATGGATGCTGTCATATATTTTTTATTTCGTTTTTTTTTTTTTTTTTCATTTGGCATTGTCTATAATCCGTCACATTTGGCCCTCATCAAAAGCGCAAAGAATGCCAGAAACAGAATCCGGTTGGCTGCGAGATCGTGACTCGATCGTAACCTTTATCAACCTGTCGTGTTCAAACCTCCGTCGCTGCAGCACAACATAAGCAAATTGTCCGCGTTTACTGCGTGAGATCTCGTTTGTAAGGACAATGTTGATTATCAAATGATGATGGTAATCATTAAGTAATATATTTTATGTTATATTTAAAATACATTTTACGCTAGACATCAATGAACTATCACAACCATATTTTGAGAGTATCAGAGATGTAGATTAATCAGTACTAGTATCGCATATTGTCAAAAAATAGGCGTCAAAGGCTGGAAACAGAAAGCTCAAAACAAAATCAAATTAAAAAATTTACTGGACCAGGCCAAGGCCCACCCGCGGCTGTAATGCCTCAAAATGAATCGCATTTAGTATGCCTAACTGGATTCTTCAAGTAGACCGCTTACAGTATTGTAAGTAATTATAAACTGTTTCGCTAAGATTACACAAATTTTAATATTTATAGAAATATTTTATCCTTAATAGTCTCGATACATCTTATCAAGCCTCTCGTGTACTGACTCTTCCAACGTTACATTTCTCGGAAGGCACGAAGGTCTAGATCCATTTGAATTTCAATAGCGCTCTGTTTGTGCCAAGCGGCAGCGGCGCGTTCTAATGCATCCAATCACAATGAATCAATCCGCGCTCAGCCTTGCTGCGGTCACGATCCTCTCACCGAAGCCGATACATTTTTAACATAACTCATTACGCTGCGATCTCAGGGGCGACTCTGATCGATTAGGACATCGGACTTACGAAATTTAAACGTGTTAACACCCCCGTTCATTATATATTCCGAATCTGTTTAGCTATGATATATTTATTATTAATGATTCTTTCGTAAAAATATCCTGGGCTATATATATATATATCTATGGCGTACGCGGTCACGTAAATCTACACAGAAATAAAAGAAGTATTATATGCCAGCCAATTACTATTGTAATACATAATAAGGCAATAATAAGATCGATTACATTGATGTCAAATGACGCCGACAAATACAATGCGAACTTGACCTTCCGCAGCGTTGTCTTAGCTATCGAAATGCCTGTGCATCGAAATGACAACCCAGATGAAGCGCCAAACGAAGTTTTCATAGACGTAGGCGTGGATTCGAAAATGCTATATAGACAGATCATTGTATGAACTGCATTTGTCTTTGTAAACCTATGCAAATATTTTTATAACATTCAAAAACACTGCCTCAAGTGTTGCCGTAAAGTTCAGCACCCAACCGACCTCACCCTGTGTACACTTGCAATTAGTTGGTTTTATATTTCTAAGTAGCCCAAAGCATCGTTTAAAGTTACAAAGAAACAATCTAAAATCTAACGATGATACTAAGCATACCTTACCACATTTCATTTAGAAACAATCGATTCCTACGGTAATCAGCAAGCAGCACATCTTCCGTTGCTAATTCCTAACAGGTCTAATAACAATGACGACGGGTGGACCGGCTAGCGATCGCCGAGAGAAATCATTAATAACTCGAGTTGGCACGTTCTCCATACTGGTGCCAATCACTCTGGGAGACGGGTGAAAGTGTCTATGGGTGCATTTACACACCTAAAGCCCTGACACGGTACTATGTGTGGATATCAGATAAGGTTGTATTCGAAAGGTGCTTAAATCCATATTCCAACACTATTCGATATCAGAAAGATTTCACGGCAAAGATAGCATTACTCTTAAACCCACAACCTCATCTATGTCAAAAGATATGTTCAAGGTTAAAATATAGTTTTCCCTTTTATTCCATTGCTGCCTTCTGCATTGTGTCGCTTTATTTTGTATTACAGTTTATCTATTACACCTCTTAGTAGATGTTAAATTATGTTATTATTTATTACATTTAAAAAGTGTTATATAAGGTTGATGTTATGAAAATTTTGTGATCATTCCGACGTATTTTACGGTAGCATATCGCCGCCATCTTCATTTCAAATTAAATATTAATAATATTAAATTTACATTAACATATACAACATTCAATAAATAACTTCAATAAAATAAATTAATAATCAATAAATATTCGTGGTTGACGATCTTATATATTAACTAATTAATTCGTAAGCATAATTGTGATTCAAAATTACTTTTCACTTTAATAATTGATATTTAATATTAATGATTTCTATGTCTATAAAATATTCACATCTTTAATAACCTAATATTAAGCCAAATTTGTCAAAATAAATTATGTTTATTTCTCTAACTTGATGCGATGGTAATCTTTGACCATATTACTCTTGATCCCATCTAGAATGATTTTATATCAAGGTTATTTATATTTACTTCGACATTTGCTAAATACAAACATTGTAAACAATATCCAAAGCCCGTCATACAATTGTTATCTAGCAACTCGTGTTCTGACGCACATTCAACTCGTGTTGATAACTCTGGCGCCGTTTCCATTACTAATGATACATCCACTGTCCTGTGGGAACCTTGACACCGGCCTTAGAGACCTATTGGTCTAAAATACATTAGAGGTCGATATTGTTCAGCTAATGGTTATGTCGTAATTAGACCTCAGTCTTAAAAAGGAAGGTAAATGTTAAAGTAAATGACTTAAGTAACATGGTTTTACTTTTATCTTGCCATTATTATGTCTCATTTCTACAGTTTCACAAGAGTCATGGACAAATTTTAATGAACTCTCAAATCTTTCTAAAACATTTATAGTAGACAGAGTAATCATTTTCACTCATCATAATGCCATAAAGAATAAATAAATTATTTAACCGGAACTATATATAGTAAAAGGTCAAAATATTTAACATCTCAATTGACCTACTGATTTTATGCAAAACTGCCTATTCACTTTCCTCTTAAAATCGTTAAGTCTAAAAATTTACTGACATGGCACGTTTCTGACCATTTCCATTTAAAAGAGGTTCACGATAAGTGCACTCGAGCACACTGAATATCACGGATGAAAATACATTTCTTTTTTACGCAAATGTTTACAACAATATTTACATAGATTCAGCTAAATTCACCATAAACTTTGCATTTAACTGTCAATGTTGCCTTAATATCATAAAAAATTATAATTAAAAAAAACAAGATCCACTGACCAAATAAAACATGTAAATTTGAAAGCAACAAAACATTTAGCGGACTCGGAACAAGATCCTTACATCATAATTGGGCTCATTAGCCGCGCGGCTGGCACGCGAGCCGTCACACTGCCATCACCGTGTCACCTTCTTCAGGTGAAAGTTGGATCGCGTTACGCAACATCCGTCCCGGCCATCATAATAAATTAACATCATAATCTTTCAAATTCAATCTATCAACACCCGCCTTTGATGTTCAATACAATAAACTACATACAAATTTGGACTCTAATTTTTGAATCATAAAGTTCATTACAGAATGAATGTAGAATAAAAAATAAATTACTCGACTACTGTTTGAAACCGGTAGAGTGGTACAGTACTGAGATGCAATCTTAATTTCTCATAGCGGACGAACCGGCGGCAGCTTTGTGATCGAATCGTAACAAAGAATCTCTTTATGTACTATTGTTTTGAGAAATTAAAAAAGATTACTTTCATTTTTTTACTACATCGGGAATGAGATCGGACGTACTTTAATGGTTTATAACAAGCGAAATAACATCGCCAAATTTTATAGAAATTAATGAACAAAAAAGTTATGTATCCAAACATCTATTTAGATCGTTGTAATTTTAGTCTATGCTAAATGTTCGGTAAATATCACATCACTATTTCAAATCGAGTGTTCACTAGTGACGTGTGAACTTTACCGCTATCGATATAAACTTCATAGTTTACGTCGCCCTCGACACCAGCTAATGAAATGCGACCACAGATTTCTCGTCGTATCAATTTCCGCATTTCAACGTTACGCATGCAAACAGAAGCAGGCGCTTAGTGTCAACGAACTATATTGATTGATTTATAATCAATTTATTATTACAGTTTAGGGTTGACACTCCTATGAAAAATTGTAATTGAATTTTAACAATGATATTTCGAGAAATGGTTATGGCACGAGGTGTATAGTTTTTTGTTATTTAATAAAAAGAAAACTATTATCTAAGTTTCAAAGTATGCCACAAGTATATAATTTATACAGAGCATATACCAAATGTATATTCTGTAAATAACGTGACTAAATATATAATATTAAAAATTTTACAACATTTAAATCTTTCAAGTAACCCATCACTGGTTGATTCTTTGAATGACAGTATATATAAAAAAAACATATCTCACGCGTGTATTCTCCGAAGGGGTAGGCTGAGGTACAACTAGTGCACCCACATTTCGCCATATGTTTTTCCGTCCCATAATGTGATAGGGGACGAGCATATCGCCATATCGGGCACAAATTCCAAACTCCGGGCTGAAATCAAGTTGAAAAAACCCAAAATCATTTTACCCGACCCGGGAATCGAACCCGAGACCCCAGTGTTACAGCCGTACCGTATACGTAATACGCGATACCACTGAGCCACCGAGGCAGTTCACAGTATTTGGAGCTATAAAAACTCACGAATAAATAAACAATTTCCTCACAAACAAGCCACACCAGTTTCTATGAGCGCGTTTTCACTCTCGTTCGATACATAATTTGTATCGGCACATTGACACTCACTAACCCGTTTATTATAATTTTAAAGCACGACTGAGTAAGATAATGTCCTTGACTGTTAAGCCAGTGTCAACTATTGAACACTTCGTCAGTTTATAATTCGACCACTTATAAAAACTCGACTCCAAAAAACAACTCATCTCTAACTCTTCTAATTATTCGTGTTCTTGATGGTACACATTTCCATTTCACAAAGTGTTCAAGAATTACTATCACTTGATTTGTATTGAGCAAGATATATAATGGACTACTGGCCGAACAAATACCATCACATTTTAGGTCCGTAACTAAATACAATAATTGGTACCAGCAACACCAACTACGATATATTCGATCTATCCGGATAAAGTTGCTGAGCGATGATTAAGCAATAAGAAGTTATAA
>JAABKM020000006.1:617455-628619 GCA_016277805.2 Papilio aristodemus | reverse complement strand
CTTATAAATAATAGTTTCTTACGACGATGTAAATTAAATGTAACCATTTGTATTCGCCGCTGGTCGCCGCTCCATCTCGTGCGAGGTCTACTTACCTTTCACTTTCTGTCTGTCAGCCCATTTTGGGTAAATTGGGTAAAAATTTGGTAAATTTATTGATTATACATTTGTAACAATTAGATATGATTACGAAATGTAAAAATAAGCTAGTTTCTGTCCATTTGTCTGTCTCTATTTTATATTTCAAATAATAAAAGGAACTCGACGGCCATTACGCTTTTTATATCGTCAATAAATAAAAATAATTTCTTAATTGATACATCCAGCTTTACGCCTCCGGGTTCTTCCGCATTAGTTCCAGGTCTGCTTCCATCATGTCCTTGACCAGTTGGTGGAAGGTCACCTTGGGAGACCAGCCCAATTTCTGCTTCGCTTTACTCGGGTCACCCAGTAGGAGATCCTGAAATTGTAATATAGAAAATAGATTAAATTGTAATAAGAAAGTCAAATCAAAAGTTCAAATGGGACTGAGTATTTTTGTAATTTTAGTTAAAGAAAAACAACCGAATCCTAAAAAAGTTATTTTTAATGCATTGTCAAAAAAAAATTCCAAGCAATTAAAAACTTACGACTTCAGTGGGTCGGAAGTATTTAGGGTTGACTTTGACCAGCATCTGTCCCGTGGCCGCGTCGTGCCCTGTCTCCAGCTCGCCGGCGCCGCGCCACGTCACCGCGCGCCCCACGTGCGCGAACGCCGCCACCACGAACTCGCGCACGCTGTGCGCCTCGCCCGACGCCACCACCAAGTCCTCGGGCACCTCTTGCTGCAGCATCAGCCACATCGCCTGAGCGAGGGACACTAATTAGTATTCATTACTTTAAAAATGGATTGGTCAAAATCATATATTATACATTAGAGTATTAGTAAGGGTTGTTTTATTGAGCCAGGAACAATCAAAATTTATTGGAAACATTCTTTCAAATTTGAACAACTTGATTATGCTCTGTATCTTTTATTACATTTATTATTTTTAATTTCAACTAAAAGTAATACAATTAAATTTGATGTATTTAAAATAACCTCTACGTAATCCTTCGCGTGCCCCCAATCTCTTTTACTGTCCAAGTTCCCGAGTTCCAGGTGGGACATAAGACCCAGCGTAATTTTAGCGACGCCCCTGGTAATCTTCCTGGTGACAAAGTTTTCTCCCCTGCGCGGACTCTCGTGGTTGAAGAGCACTCCATTGCAGGCGAACATTCCGTACGCCTCGCGGTAATTCACCACTATCCAGTAGCCGTAGAGCTTCGCACACGCTGGAAGAATCGGAAGACCATATAAATATTGTGATGAGATGAAGAAGTATCCCCAATCAATACCAGTCGTAATCATGGTATAATGTTTGTCCAATGTGCACGCGGTCGCGGGGACAGATTCGAGGAGGGAAGAGGATACGTTTCACAACACTGAAGCTTAAAATTTATCGTTGTCATTCATCAGTTTCAGTTTATCGAACAGTTTGGTCCTTCGAGCCGTATAAAAGCCAATACTTCCGTATTTTAATCGGCTTAGAAGTATGATTTGTCTACACTTACCATATGGCGACCTAGGATAGAATGGTGTCTTCTCATTCTGTGGCACTTCCACCACCTTCCCGTACAGTTCTGACGTCGATGCCTGATATATCTTGGTCTCCTTCTCTAGCCCGGCCACGCGGACCGCCTCTAGCAATCTTAAAGTCCCTAAAGCATCCACTTGCGCGGTATATTCACTTAGTTCAAACGATACTTTTACGTGGGATTGAGCACCGAGATTGTAAATTTCTTTTGGACGAGTCTGAAATGAAGATAATTATCAAAATAAATCAGTAAAGATAAATTAGAAAAAAAATATATAATATATAAAATGAAACATGTTTGTTTAATTAAATTCAAAAAAAAATTGGTCAAAATTAAAAAAATAAACAAACGAACATTTTACAGAAATTAAGAAAAACATGGTCTCAATTAACACCATATATTGTGTACATTGCTATTTGAGATGCAATGGTATTGTGTGGCTTTGTAAAGAGGAAGGTGACATTTCTTGGAAACAGTATTTAAAAAGCAAACAAGTGACAGAGACTTGACCAAAGTACACTTGAAATTAGAATGTACTCACTCTAATTTTAAGTCTATTTTGGGATGTGATGTGGTGTATAGTGAAAAAAAATCGTTTATCAGGTGAAATGTAGAAAATATTTTTATATATTGACATCATGCTTCTAAAGGCAATTAGATACTCGTGTCTAATTGTTCGAAATAAAGCAGATGCGAAAAAGAATCCAAAAATTATTCGAAATATCGCAGAGTAATTTATAATTCGATATTACTATACAAATGACTGATGCATGGTTTGTTTTTATAAATCTGAAATATATAAGAAAAAAGATATCTATCACATACATAATGATAATCAATATTTTCACTTTCAAGAAATAGATAAAAAAAAAACTTTTTTAAAGTTAGGTATAGATTATCTTATCGATTATCGACACGGTTAGTTAAATGGTAATAATTAATTATTACCATTTAATTAATCGTGTCAAGTATCTTCATTCATTTAATTGGAATCACCGGAGTGTCCGATGATGTTACATATTGTTGTTTCCCGCCGCAACAGTATCAAAGTATAAAAAAAGATAAGCAAACAAAGCCACAATCACTAAGCTATACTGTACATACAATGTGACTGGTTAAACTGGTATAAAACTGGTTATTAACCCGGCTTTTGATAAATCCATCATTATTTCCGCGAGTATTATTGTTGGAATGTTCTGCTATAAGCTATGGTGTTCATTATGCATGCCCGAAATTATTACTTAAAAATCTTCTACTATTGTGTTGATCCCTTTATTTTATTATTAGATTGACACAATTACATCTTTTAATGCAAAACATTTAACATAGTAACTATATGCTGCCCCCATGTTATTTATACTGTGTAATAATAATGAGTTTATAAAATATTCATGGTAATTGCATATTTCAAATAAATCAATATACATATATTCTTTATACCATAGACAATTGTTTCCATGTACTTGAAATGCAAATATAACTTGAGATTCATAGTGTAGGCTTCTATTTCTAACTCCCATTTACCATAACAGTACCCATATATCATTTAACTTGATAATACATATCTATTGTCGCCAAGAGATAATGTGTCATTAGTCATATGTAACATACAGAATGTATAGCATAGATAATCCTATTACAATAATTTTAACAAAACTAGTTTCAAGCGTTTATCATTTTATTACTTTAAAGTACTTATTATTGTTAACATATAAAGTGGATTATCCATCTAAATCTAGGCATTGAACCTTCACCAAGTAGCTGTTGAAGCTAGTGCTTCTATACATGTCCCAATATGTGGCTAATAGTTTAAAATTTTTGGCTCTATCTACCTTGCTGTTTTTGTCGAAGAAAAGCTGTTTAATTTAGTGCCAACATCACCAGGCTTACCAGAGCATTTACTATATTTAGATAGTCACCAGATGTTATAGGGTGGCAGAGCTCTTATGAGGTATTGTATTCCAACACTATACACACCATGTCTTGCAAAAACATTGAATAACAATAAAAATAACAAGGAATAATATGGTTGATAAAATTTTAAATTATAATTAAAAAGTCATGTTCATTTTAAGCATAACTTACAAACCTTAGAAATAATACTGATAAGGCAAGTGGTGTCAGTGAGGTCACCATAGTGTAAGTGCATTTTTCCTCCAGTATGGCATGCCGGTTGTCCATACAGGTGTTGTATACGGCCCGTGTTAAATGAGGAGGAACGTCGTAAAATCCCGTGTACTTCATATCCCTTTTCAATTAAAAATTCTGCCAAGTAGGAACCATCCTAAAAATAATTTATTATATATAATAGGGCTAGCAACTGTACTCAATTAATATATTTAACTAATTTCTGTTTCTTACATTTAATAAATATAATATAACTATGAGCTTTTATTTTATACAATCAATATATATTGAAATACGTGTACGTACCAATACTCAGAATATTATTGTTTAGACGTAAAGGAAGGTATTACATACCTGTCCTGTAATTCCAGTAATGAGGGCTACTTTTCTATCACCATTAGCATTCGAATTATCTCCGGACATTGTATTTTGTTATTGAATAAATATTAATATTTTTTTCAATTTACGCCCAACTAAAACACGTCCTAATTTGGGAAAGCCGGTAAAACATTGATAAGCTTATCATGAAATGGACTAGTTATTTGAACAACATTAAATGAAAAAAAAATGTATGAACTTTTACGGTGTCAATATATTTTTGATGCAAGTTTAGATTTATTTTAATGAAAATAATTTATATACAGTATTCGATAAACAATAAAATAATGTTATTGAAACTTGAAAGTCAGTCAAACTCAAATGTAAACCATTTGACCAACCATTCGATCGTCAATCGATTGCGTCTTAAATTTGAATCAATTTCAATTTAATCGATGTTCTCCAAAAATATTATTTTTTTAAAAACTATAATTAAATTCCAATTAGTACTTAATTATATTTTTGAAATTTATTTTAGTTTGTGTGGAAAAAAATAAAGTAAAAATAATTGTATAATTTTCTCTAATCGATTGAAAGAAAAGTTGGGAATAAATAGGTACGGTAACAAACTATCAATATATGTTTGATGTATGTCAGTATTTGGTCATTATATTAGCACTTTTCAAAAATCAAAGAATACCTATATAATGTACATTTATATTGCCACTTGATATACTCTTTGATTTCGGCAATGTATTGTGCCTATTACACTGATGTACAAGTACTTAGTACATGAAGGACAAGAAATTAACAGAATTAGTTCCGAAGTTGTGCACACTCGATACTCGTATTATTTGGGAGTCTGATTTTAAGTTATGCATGTAATCATTGTGTAATTGTGTTATTAAAAATGTAGATGAATAATTCAACATATCGTTAAAAGTTTGTAATATAATTACAACGCTTAGGACTGAGATAAGAGAATTTATAAAAGTTGTGTGATTTATTATTGCGTCACAGGAAGTAATTCAAAGTGAAATAAACCTGAGAAACAAGGAAAAACATTAAAATGCCTGACATAAAGATTACTCCTCTAGGAGCTGGTCAAGATGTAGGACGCAGTTGCATACTTCTCTCTATGGGCGGTAAAAATATTATGTTAGATTGTGGAATGCACATGGGGTATAATGATGAACGAAGGTTTCCAGATTTTTCATACATTGTTCCAGAGGGTCCAATCACAAGTCAAATAGATTGTGTCATAATATCTCACTTCCATTTAGACCATTGTGGCGCATTGCCATATATGTCTGAAATGGTTGGTTATACAGGACCAATTTACATGACCCATCCAACTAAAGCTATAGCTCCAATATTGCTAGAAGACATGCGGAAACTCATTGTGGAAAGAAAAGGAGAGTCAAATTTTTTCACATCACAAATGATAAAAGATTGTATAAAGAAAGTGACTGCTGTTACTCTGCACCAGTCTGTTATGGTAGACAATGATTTGGAGATAAAGGCTTACTATGCAGGACATGTCTTAGGAGCTGCTATGTTTTGGGTGAGAGTTGGTAACCAATCTGTTGTTTATACTGGAGATTACAATATGACACCAGACAGGCATCTAGGGGCTGCATGGATAGATAAATGCAGGCCGGATTTAATGATAACAGAATCTACATATGCTACAACTATCCGAGACTCAAAACGCTGCCGTGAGAGGGATTTCCTTAAGAAGGTGCATGAATGTGTTGAAAAAGGTGGCAAAGTATTGATACCAGTATTTGCTTTGGGACGAGCACAAGAACTATGTATTCTATTGGAAACATATTGGGAGAGAATGAATTTAAAGTACCCAGTTTACTTTGCCTTAGGTCTAACTGAAAAGGCAAACAATTATTACAAAATGTTTATAACATGGACTAACCAGAAGATTAGGAAGACTTTTGTTCAAAGAAATATGTTTGATTTTAAGCATATAAAACCTTTTGATAAATCATACATAGACAATCCTGGAGCTATGGTTGTCTTTGCCACCCCGGGCATGTTGCATGCCGGTTTGTCTTTGAACATATTTAAGAAGTGGGCTCCTTTTGAACAAAACATGTTGATTATGCCTGGCTTTTGTGTACAAGGTACAGTTGGTCACAAAATTCTCAATGGAGCAAAGAAAGTGGAATTTGAGAATCGACAAATGGTTGATGTTAAAATGGCAGTAGAATATATGTCATTTTCAGCTCATGCTGATGCAAAGGGTATAATGCAATTAATACAATACTGTGAACCCAAAAATGTGTTATTGGTTCATGGAGAAGCTCAAAAAATGGAATTTTTAAAGGATAAAATTGAAAAAGAATTTAAAATCAACTGCTACATGCCTGCTAATGGTGAGACAAGCATAATAAGTACCCCCACAAAGATACCAATCGATGTTTCCTTAAGACTACTTAAAGCTGAATCTGTAAGGTACAATGCACAGCCTCCAGACCCAAAAAGACGTAGAATTGTTCATGGAATTTTATGTGTCAAGGATAATAGACTTTCATTCCTTGATATTGATGAAGTTTGCAATGAAATTGGCATTAACAGGCATGTAATTCGATTCACAAGTACAGTTCGATTTGAAGACAGTGGTCCAGCTGTCAAAACTGCTGAGAAACTAAAAGCATTGCTAGAAGAAAAACTACAGGGATGGTCCATCACAATATCTGATGGTAATATCTCTGTAGAATCTGTCCTCATTAAGTTTGAAGGTGATAATGACAACACAAAAAACATATATGTCTCATGGACCAGTCAGGATGAGGACTTAGGTAGTTACATATTAGGTCTACTTCAGTCTATGGTACAATGATATTGTTCCAGTAAGAAGTCTAGGGGTCTCTAAACTATGGATTTTATGCTATGGAAATACTTTAGCCTTGTACCATATTCTTATCAGAATTTTTTTATCTGTCAAATTGTATGAAAATATTAGTGTACTTGCCTTTTGAGAAGTTACAATGATGTGGCAAAATGTTGAGACACCTGTTTTAGTACATAAGAAAAATACATTTTATAGTTTGATAAATAAATTTTATTTTAATAAATGAATTGTTTTACATGTTGTTTTTATTTGCACCATGTGATGTCAGTATTACATTTTCCTTGATACCACAAGTACTGTAGTTGATTCATTTTGTTTAGGTCTTCAAACTGCTGTGTTGTATGTTGTTCCTGAAATAAATAAATATATATGTATATATATAATTTATTTACACATATTAAGATTTTTGTTAAGATTAACTTTATTTGTCTTCTCAACAATTCATCATTTTACATCAATCTAATTCTAAATAATCATAAATATATTAAACTTGACATTGAATGGGAATGTGAGAAAGCGTTTGTCTCATAAAAAAATCTAATTTCCAAAAGTAACTAAATATCGGAATTTAAAAGATTAAATAATTTCAATATTGCAATTCAATCTTTGTATTTTTTTTATCTCATGACTCATCAATTTGGGCACTTGTTTATCCACGGTATCAATTTTACGTACTAAATACAAACTGGCGCGAGATAACTCATACTTTTTAAAGTAAATATTTGATAACACGTCTAGAACTTGTAGGCGGGTTTATAGTAACAGATAAGAAATGTGGTTAATACTTACACAAAATTTTAAGCATGATTAAATTACGAAATATGGTATAAAATTCACAAGGCGTGATTACCGTAGAGTTCCAGATTTTTTTTATTTTTTACGTTCTAACCTAAGCCGCAAATGACCTCACTGTTTGAAGGTAACAACTTTCATGCAAAATGTACTAATTCCACTCGTTTTATAAATTAGAACTTACCATTGCAAGAGGAAACAATCTCTTGAAGTCACCCTTATGCAAGAATTCTCTATGAGCTTTAAGCAAACTTTTTCTTAATTTTATACCAAGACAAGGTCTACACAGACCGCAAACTTGGGACTCTTCGCAACGATCTCTACATTTTGTACTGCATTCGTCGCTCCACACTGCTATGTTTTTCTGTGCAGACACCATATTTTCTGTTTGGGATTGTTCTCTGCGACAGCAAATATTAAACGTATAACTTTTTACTAATTTTTTTCTTTCCAAAGCAGCGTTAAGAAAGCGACTGGTAGTGCAAGTTTCGGCGACCAGTAGTTTTCTCAAATTTGTCAACTAACATATTACTGTTATATTGCGTGCGTTCTTTTAGCTTTGCTGTCAATCACACCTGCCTACCTTCTATTACATTAAAGGGCGAGTTTTAATGAAACGGTATATTTAATTTATACATCCTGCTCTGATATATTTTTCTGATTCTAAGAATGTTTTTCGTATGAAAAAAAGCAAGTCCTATTTCCAAAAATAAATATTTCTGTATAAAGGTTAGGTTAGGTTATGTAAAGTCGTAAAACTTTTAACGACGGCCGCTTACAATACACGTATTTTTCTGATATCTCTTAGTAAGGGATTCTTATCTATGAAGAATACTCCTAAACTATTAAAAAGACAAACTACTTGAACAAATATTTGCCACCTGTTGGATAATTGAATGATTCTACATTTTTCCTTCCTATTGATTAAAATGTACCTACACATTTTGTGTTATTTTTGATAATATCGACACATGCGAAGAAAAAAGTAACATTACATTACACACATACATTACATTGTATTGCTGAAAAAGGTATCACAATACCCGGAGTAGGTGTCTCTTGGGTAATTAAAAAGCCGAACGTAAACAATAATAATTACAGATAAAACTCTTATCGTAAAAAAGCGTTAATTCCGGTATAATTTGAAATGTTAAATTGACTTGTAAAAGTCCGAATTTGAAGTAAAAAACGTAAAAGGTGTGTGTTTTAGTTTTGGAGTGATGATATAAAAGACACGTTTGAAACATGCATTTTTATTTGTGTTGATTTACCTAGTTTTTAATTATCTACTAATAAATCATTTGCCTTTCAAGGTTCGGAAGGTTAAAATTGTGATATTTAGGAAAAAAAAATTAGAACAACTTAGAATTTTTGTATTAAAAAAAAAGTTTCACCGATATCTCTACTTTTAAAAATTGCGTAAACATTTGCGATTGTTGGAAACACGTCACGCATATTTTTATCCCTTAGTCTATAGAAACCAAAAAATCCCAAAGTATGGAAGTCCCGGCTCTTATTTTATATACTCTTTGCGGTTGCCAAACGTCACGAGTTCGAAAAACTCACAGATGTTTGCTGTTAACCAATAATTTATACAGCAATAATTTAGATATAAGTATCGTATCGTATAGGAGATAAGTAAGAATTGGCAGAAAAATGAATTATAATTTCCATGAATCAGAATAAATAGATTATATATATCATAAATGTTATTAAAACTTCATGCAAATGAATAAGCATATATAGAATGAGACAGTTTATGTAAATAAATTAGTAAAAGATTAGATATTTTACCTTAAATCTGTATCTTCACGTCCATTCCTATAACTGGCAACACCGACTAGAGAAAAGAGGTTATACAAGACTTGCTCGTATAGTAGTTGATTGGGTGGGTAGTGTGCTGAGCTCAAGTTAGGTGACATGTTTGCCTCCAGAAGGTAAACCTTGAGGTCCTCGTCAACTACTAAATCGAATCGCATCAGTTCGAAGAAGTTGTCACCCGACGGATAGTTCTTTAGCTGGTAGAAAATAAAGAAGAGAAAAAAAGAATGAACCTTAATTAAAGATTGTCATTTGCGGGAAGGGAGCTTAAGCCTCTTTTGATTTTAATAAAGTAATAAATCAGAATCAATATATTTCATACACACTTTACATAGTCATCACGGATGACAATATTTATGTTTGACCGTGATCATCATGATAATAACATTTTTTTTACGATAGAAGACAATTCTATCTTGTCACAAATAACAATAAGTAAAGATAGTGCGTTTTTTAGTCTTCACTGTATTGATTACGGAGATAAACGAGCAAGCGATTTATCTGATATAAATTAATCATTTTTAATCTACATTTATCTGACCAGAATTGTTGTAATATACATAACTAGTCCTGTTTTTGTTAGGAACGAGAACGATGGAATGGAAAAGGATATACTTAGGTCTCTAGAAAATTCATTCATCATAGTTATAGTTAGTGACTAATTTCACGCCGTCTTCACTATTCTTTGACATCGATTGTCGACAACAGCTGCGTGATTTTAAATTAACTCTGTTGATATGTAAAGATAGCATAGATTAAATAATATCAGAAAAGAAAAATAAAATTCCAATAATTCAGGGTCAATTTGTATAAATAGATTTAATCTACTAAGTACCTCATACAATCCAATTATGTTATTATTTATTGTTATAATATAAGAAATATCAACTCACTGCCTCGATGATGTGGTGTTCCTTTTTCAGAAATACTTCCGATATCGCGTTTTCCACTTCGGACCACATTATTGCCGGGTCTTTGCTCTATGATTAAAAAAAAACTATATTTTGACAAAATAATTATTTACTTATAACAAATTAATTGGTAAAAAGATATGGTATTTTGTATATATGATAAATTTTTCCATGATGTTTCCATATTGTTCTATTCACTTAGTATAAAAACCAAATGAAACAAATGTTTTGTGATACAATATAGTAGCGTACCTTAGACCGTACATAATTATCAAAAGCCTCCTTCATGCTGAACCCTAAGGCTGTGTAAGGGTGTGCCAGAGAGGGCACTTCCCAAGTCGGAAGGTAATCGTCCCCCACTACATACTTATCGAGAACTTTAGGGTTAAATGGATAGTATTTCGCTGGACAGTATCTAAAACAAAGGAGTTTGGGTTATAAGGAACAAAAATTTACCAAAGCTAAGAACCTAGATATATTTAGGTAAGGATATAATATTATAAAATACTTGTTGAACCCGTTCACGCGTAGCTGTTCGGTAACTTAAAAAAAAATTAAAAACTTTCCCGGGGAAATCCTAATGATTTCCCAAATTTTTACGGCAATTTGATGTATGGTTTTTGAATCTATCGAGTACATGCAGACATTCCTACACATATACACACATGCACACGCGCACACACACACACACACGCACGCACGCACACAC
>JAABKM020000006.1:559384-569712 GCA_016277805.2 Papilio aristodemus | reverse complement strand
AATATATATTTCTAGATAATACTGTAAATTTGGTTTGGTTTCCTTACTTTAACCGTATTAGTGACAGGGGTTTTTAAAAATTCAGTTTTCTTTTATGAAGATACTGGGCCACAGTCGTCACCAAATAGCGAATCTAAATTTATCAATTATTTTTATCTTTCTGAACCGAGCATACTCGAATTCACGATTGTAACAAAAGAAACGACATAGTTCACCAAAGAACATGAACAGAGTGATCGCACTGTGTGGCACTATAACAGTTAGTTTAATGATACCAAGCGCAATTGTATGCCGTCTGTACATATTTTAATTGATTATTATTTGTTGCAGATTTAAGAGCAGAAAGATTAGATTTAGTTAAAGAACAAATTTTATCCCAACCTTTAAACACATTAGCTCATTTCGAGATGGCTAGTTATGTGGATCTCGAGTTATTGCAACATTTAACAACTAAGGTGTTGCCATTCGTTGACTCTGTGGGTATGAATGAACAAGAATTATCTAACCTAAACAGTGTACTGGAACATGGGCGTGTTGTAGTTGTGGCCGACTCCAATCCTAGAGTAGCAACAGCACTTGATCAAATGAGGAACACATATAGACTTATACGAAAAAAGAACAAAGTGTTTGGCAGTAATAGAAAGTTGACACGGATGCATGTACACACATTAGCATATCAAGCTATTTTAACTGTACAAAATTCAGAATGGAAGAGAACAGCTGCAGCTGCCGCTAAAGCCTCACTCACAGCACATAGATATGTTTGTAATTCCCAAAATATAAACCTTGAAAAGTCTAAATTATTACTTGATGACAGCTTTTCTACAACAACAGATAATGACAACACAAGTCGAGTGTTTTTCGAGCCTAATAACCCAGTAGCTTGTTGGGAAGAGAAGATAGAAGGTGATAAAGTTGAGATATGTGTTGCTCCAGTCCTAATCTGTACAGAGGCTCAATTGACCGCAGGTGCTGGGGATAACATTTCCGCTGCAGGCTTAGTTTTGCAAGTTGAAATATGAGTCTAAGTCAATAAGTGGCTAACTAATGTTATATATTTTATTTATTCTTTTCAAATTAATGACAAAATGATAAAAAATGCATTAAAAAAACAATCATATTTTGTAATCTATATACTTCATATCAAGCTTTCAAAAATGTAAGACTTGCCAGCTGACAACTTAATTATTTAAATTTATTTGTAGTTTTCTACTCCATGTTTAAGCAATAATTAATTTATAGGTTATGTTGACTATTTATGTGTATTGGAATGGGTTTATTTTATGGAATGATCTGTTTAAACTAAAAATATGTAAAAACCGTTGTTGGTACTTAATAAGTTACATAAATAGAACTTATATGAAAAGTTTGGTTCATGTGTGACAATTAAAATACAAAAAAAAATATTTGTAACAATATTTGTGATAATATTACTTTTATTGTAATGAATATTGGAACAAAACTGTTGAACAAAATTAAATTATTAAATTAATTTATGTAAAGTTTACAAATCTCTGTAAAGTTTCAAAACTAAATAGCATGAAATGTTTTAAAAACTTTTGCTAGTCACTTGCAATATATGGCAACTAAGAATTCATCATTTATACTGGGATTACATACTGAGAAACAGTGTTTATAATTATTTCTCTATTCGCGCGTACCGACTTCTATAATAATCATTGGTTTAGTTGATATTTTCAAAACTTCTAAAAATAACGTAATCCTGACATTATTTTTACTTAATCCTGATCATATATGGTCTTTGGTTGCTTTATGAACTTTTAACTTGTAAATTGTTTTTTCCATCATCTGTATAGATGATGTCTATTAACAATTATATTAAGTTTAAAAAACATTAACTCATCCTTGTCTTAAATTCCGAATTTAGTCCCAAGTGCAAAGTAGATAAAAATAAAAAAAAGGATTGCCAAGGATATTAATAGAAGAACTTTTTACTGGCGAGTTTTTTTAATATCAGTTCAGTACTATTTTTATCTAATCTGGAACAAAGAAATCCATCTTTATATTACTTTAGGTGATCAAAATGTTGAATCATACTTCTAATTAAACACATGTTATCCCAAATGGTACTAAAATTTTAATTGTTAACATGGGAATAGAACTTATTATAATTAAATGTTCAAAAATATGTCTAATAATTTACTATTAATGTTAGAGGCTGATGTATTATCATATATTTATGAATAATAATTTTAATGCATTTAATTATTAACAATTTATGCCTTTTAAAAACATTCCACACTATACATTTCTGGGAAGTAGACATGTAAATGAAAAGAAATTTGTATTATAAATGTTTTATTTAGCAACATATACAATGTTAAGTTACTTGACAAAGTAATAAATATATTACGAATTATAACAAGTAATCTTATTTATAACTTAAAATTAATCGACTTATGATGGATGGGGTTACACATAATATAAGTAAATGAATAATATTTACTTATATTACCATGGATTAAATTTAGATACTTCACAGCTTTTATAAAATACATTTAAAAGTAGTACAGTAAAATACATTTAGGTCATATTGTTACCTACACTGCATACTATTATTTGAAATAGAGTAAAACAAACTTATTTAATTCAATTTTTATTTATAATTATTAATATTGGTATTATTCCTAATTACATTTGCCACAGTAATTCTAGTTATACATTTATCATGAAATTTAAAGGTGGGTGTGTATTTAGAGTGCAATGGAGGAAATAAAAGATTTCCTTTCCCCTATATATTCCTCTTCCCTTTCAGGTTATGGGCCAAGCATTCCAAAACAACCCAGAGCCCAGGATTTCAAAATTCTAGGTTCCTAGTGTGAGAATTAGGGTCACAAGGCCAAGGCTCATATTGGTGCATGTGATAAAGACATGGCCTAGTGTGGGCATCAGTACAACTGTAACATCACATGCTCCATGTTCTTATGGTAAAAAATATATTTCCTTTTTTTCATAATTAAATCAGTTTAATAATTAATACAAGGTTCATCTCCTCCTCCGCGCACCCTCTAAATACACACCCCCTACAAAATTAGCATTCTTTATCATAAAATTATGAAAGATACAAAAAAATCCCCAAATAAAATCACAACTCAATACTATCATTTTGATTGGTATTGTTCTTTAGCATTGTTACAGTTGTCTATTTTTATTGTAAGGCTGATATCCAACGTTTCTTATACGTAGTCCGCCTCTTATGAACCTTCTAACTGCTGGAATGTCAAGTCTAGGTCTGTTCATACGATCGCACTCCTGCTGCCATTTAATCATAGCTTCTCTGACATGTTGTAATTGTGTCGCAACAGGATGAGTGGACGGATCTACTCCTTTTATTTGTAACTTTAAAAATTTAAGAGAATTCAATGCAAACAGGAGAAACAAATCGAGTTCTATTTTCGCCGGAAGAGAGAGCATATTGTATTGCGCCTTGAGGAGTAATAGTTGATCCAAAAAGTGCTTCATTTCAATTAAACTATTTTTAAGATATTCACAGTCTTCTACGAAATCAATAGAATACATCAATTCGTCGTCATCTAAGTTAAAATCGTTATTATTAAATTTCATCTTTGTTCAAGGTGTGGGAACCGTTACCAAAATACGTTTGTTTATTGCAGAATTATCACTGCAACGCAATATCAAATTATTAAAACGTATTTGTATGCTGTTATCTTGTGTATGTTTTACACTCCCGATTCTTATTTAATATCCTCTTTATTGTATCGCTCGATAATAGGAAAATACGTAACATCAAATTAATTTTATTTTGACAGGTCAATGTGGTGGTAGAGTAGTAGACATCAGCTACAGATTATAAAATTTAAAATCGCTTAAAATACATAAGAATATTTGTATTTTAATCGATTTTTTTAAAACGGGAAATTAAACATAAACGCATTCGTACCCATTTTACAAAGTATTAAAATGAATTCTATTTCGGAAGCCAAATTTCATTAGACGTTAACGATACGAAATCAAGTACTGTTTTCATTCTTCAGTTTTTTTTTCTACCTCGGCAGCTCGAAATAGCTAGCTGCGTAAAAAACGCATAAAATATTTGCTCTTCTACCTCTAATCACCCAACAAAAAGTAGTTTTTAAATTATTGAAAAAAAAATACCTCACGCCTGTATTCCCCGAAGAGGTAGGCAGAGGTGCAACTAGTGCACCCACATTTCGCCATGTTTTTCCGTCCCATAATGTAATAGGGGGCGAGCCTATCGCTATATCGGGCACAAATTCCAAACTTCGGGCCGATATCAAGTTGAAAAAACCCAATATCAATTATCCGACCCTGGACTAAAATTCAAATATTGAATTAATTTAAAATAAATCTGTAGACAAATGTTAAAATGAATAAATTTTTATTACAATCATTTATTACACAGAAAACACATTAATAATTTCCAGTTAGTATGTACTTTAATAATATTCTATGTTGTTATATAACTTGTTCAATACATAATTCATGTGATTCTAATGCTAGTAACCTGAAGAACTTTAACTGAAAAGACAATATCAATCATCTAAATACTCGAAAGGTTCTGGGGGCTCCGGTTCTTTCTCTTCCTCGGTCTTCGGCCCAAATGCGGCTACTGGTTCCACAAGGACTTGCTCCACATCGCCAGAGTGATTGAGCATGACAATACCTCCAATCGTAACATCCTTCAAGGGTACAAACCCTGATCCATCAACAACAGTGATTCCTTTAAGCTGTTGCCTCACCACCCGAGCAGGATTATTCAAAATCTCAAAATTAGGCTCAGGTTCCTTCTTTTCTTTAGCTTCTTTTTCATCACTCTCTTTTTCTTCCTTCTTAATTTCCTTTGACGTTCCCGCATCTTTGTCGGATTTGCCATGAACAGTTATGTTAGGGTTGGGTGACTTGGTTGGTTTCTTTTCTTCTTCGTCGACTTCCATTTTCGAAGTGGTTGAGGTTGTAGCACTGCTGCTAGAACTTTCTGTACCATGCGCCCTCCTGCGCGCTCTGGCAGCAGCGATACTCAGTACGGCGGTAGTAACCCTCTCCCTTTCTTCGCGTTTCTTCTCCTCCAACGGTGCCGGATAAGCATAAAGCGAAGGCTTTGCGTTTGATTTAAAATCAAGTTGAGGCATTTTCAGATCAGAGTTAAGTGCAATCAGACAAGTTGGGGTAAAAGCTAGTGATAAGCAATGAGCCAGAGGGAACCAATACCAATACTGAGTGAAGACCAGCATGCCCACAACAGCCAACATATTCATATGTCCAGTTCTATTTTGCAGAGAGACGGTTACGTTTCGCCCGCCTGCATCGATGATACCTTGAGCTAAAATGCCTCCAAACTTAGCCATAACATCTTCATGTTTATTCGAGATTACTTGCGCGTAAAGTTGGCGGAAGTAAGTAACCTTCGGACAGAGTGTCTCAGTTTGTTGTATTAGTATCATTGCTGATGCAATTAAGGCTCCTTGTCTTACAAAATTGACAGGATCAAATTTAACCATAGGTTCCAAAAGCCCAATGGCTTCCCGGTTACCAGTACCGGCGCAAGCAATACCCAAAGCCATGGCGGCGCCATAGCGAACATGAGGGTTATATGACTCTGCTAGCAGCGATACCACAGATGGGCATTGCTCAGGGGTCCTAAACAACAAAAATCCAAGAGCTGTAACGGCCGCACGACGTACGTCGTCGTTGACGTCGGAAACTGCAACATGCAGAAGAGTTCTTATGGAATCATTATTACCAGTACCGCAATAGGCAGTCGCGATAGTGTAACATCCAGCACGTCTCAACAATGGATCTTTATCTCTAAGTAGTTGTTGAACAAGGGCATCAGCCTCTTCCAGCCTTCCATACATGGTAAAGGAAATGCCTACAGCTAAACCACGCAAGATCTTTTCATGCTGAGTTTCCTGAGCGTATGCAACCATGTCTTCAATGGCTGCAGCATTTCTTGATCCCAACATCACCATGCCCATGGCAATGCCTGCAGCTTCTCCAGTGACTGCATCATCTTGATACAAGTTAAATTTAAGTTGTTCATAGACATCCTGCCTGTGAGTACCCATAGCGGCCAGACCGAGCCCAAGACATCCACCATGACGCACCATTTCATTCTGGGCATCTTTTAACTGTGTTAAAAGATAGTCAATGATATTGGCGCCATGATTAGCATGAATTAAGCCTAGGGCATATAAGCCACCACCTTCCGAGTAGCCAGATGATGGTCCAGCTTCTTTTGGTAAATATGACTGCATGAGAGCTAAGGATTCATTTTCATGACCCCTATGGATGACACCAAGAGAAGCTGTGACCGTTAGCTTGGCCCAGTTAGTTGCCCTTGCAAGCCATTCTAGATTGTCTCTTAAGAATTGATCACTAGTTGTCCCAGCATGCATGAAGGCATTTGCTATTACTGTAGCTGTATGACATATAGAAACTCTGATTGCATCTTTTGTATTCTTCAAGATTAACATATCTGCATGATTAGACCTAATTAAAAACTGTAATTGCAAACCTATAGATACATCTCCTCCTAAGATAGAAATTAATTTTTCAACTCTCTTCTGGTGCTCTTTCTCTTCATCATTTAAGCTTTCTATATCTCTTTCAGGTTTTTTAGTTTCTTCAGTTGGTGTCTGGTCCACTTCCATGGATGATTCAGGGAATGGACCACCCTGAGGTTGAGGTTTACCACCAAGTGCACTAGGAATGGGTGCAGTTGTTCTTAAAGCTTGCAACACCCTTCCTAGAAACTGTTGAGTAGCAGAATCATACAAGTCAAAGGCTATTTGATAAGCCATAAGGACAGATTCTTGTGGTCCATGAGTCAATTTGTCAAGTATTTCAGCCACTGACAATGGATCCTCCAGGAAAATTAAGCATTGACACATGTTTACATAATCTGGAATGTTCAGACCTCTATATAACCCAACAAGAGAGCGAAGAACTGTGCTTCTGAAACCTCTGTTTTGTAACAAACTCATCGCCACTGTAAATGCATATTGAAGCATACCTGTAACATAGAGAAAAAAAAATAAACTAAAACATTTACTATGGTAAACAAAATTAATAAAATTGGAATTATCACATACAAGAATAGCAACTGATGAACAATGATATTATTTTTGTAACATAAAAATGTTATTTTAACAGTCATTTATCATATGAGTAGGTTGTACACATCCATGACACCACTTGCACCAGCCACCATGAAAGCTCCATCTCTCAGCATTTATAAACACTTTGATAAGCTTTTATACATATGAAGCCCTGCCGATCTGAATTATCAATAAGTAGCCCTTTACATTTAAGGGAGGGGACGAGAAACATGACCATTGCTTAAATATAAACTGTAGCTATAGAGCAAAAAAGATAGGTATAAAACTTAATTTCGTCATAAACTTGCGATTATTTTTTCATATTGTCTTACAAAAATAAATGTTTGCACATGGAAGTTGCTAATTTAATTATATTGTGATATTGAGTGTGCTTACATGGATGTTTCTTGTAAGAAATAAATGAACAATGAAATATAAGGCATGTTCGTTTAGTCCCAGACAAAGAACTAAAGCAATGAGAAAAATTTTACCTGCTATGTCATCAGATTTCATAATAGATTCTTCGAATATATCCATGCGACGAGTTTCCAGAGCCAGTCCAAGGGCTTGACGGTATTGTCCATCGTCCAGACAACGTTGAAACATCCGGTTCACGATGGCTTCCAATCGAGGATCAATGGGCTCTGCTGAGCTATCGACGAACAAAGCCTTACGTTTCTGGGTGTAGAAGTCGATAGCTTTCGCGATTGTTGTATCAACATATTCGTTTCTTGCATTCACATCAAACAAATCACCTGCGCCGAGTGCGTACGTCAATGAATCTTCAAACGCACCCAAGTGGTAGTACACCTTACTGGCCACCAACGCTGCTAGCTGATGTTGCGAAAACACTTTATCTTCATGGAGTATCTCAATCTTCTCTATAGATTCAGAGATTTCAGGCCAAAATTGATCTACAATATTATCCAATCGTTTTAACGCAAACTCTTTCACTTCATGCATAGGTTCGTCGAGCAGGGATATAATCCCCGCGGCTGATGTGATATTCATTTTGATTGAAGATTTGTTGAAACTTTCTATTCAACTAACCAGTGATCACTTTTTCTTGTTACAAACTAAATTCTTTTAATATGCTCACAATGATTTGACAAATTCGTTTAGCTCACTGCTCACCATACCATAAGCAAAAAGCAATTCACTAGACTGACTCTTTATTGAGTAAATTAAGTATATCGACGTGTGAAATAACCAATGAAAATTCAGGAAGATTGTCATTCTTGATTACTATTGGTTGTAAGTCAAAATCTGTTCAGTTTTCGAGAAAGATAGAACAAAAGGATGGCGTCAGAATTTGAGCAAAGACAAGTATTGACTAAGTGCATAAGTATTTCAAAATAGATACAAGTATCACATTTTTGTTAGTTAAACTTAATTTGGAATTTAAAATATAAAATACTTGTGCTTGAGAAAGTTAGTTTATAATTCAACAACGTTGTCCTAAATATTTCTGAAAAACAAATCATTTTGTAAGGCAATACACACACGTAACGTCACACGTCATACATACGAAGTACACAACTCGTTGACAATTTGCATTGCAACAACTCATACTACGTAGCTACTTTGTAAGACATCTGTTCCAAGTTTAATTTACGAAATTTATCCAAAATGCTCGACTTATTCAGCATCTTCAGTAAAGGTGGCATAGTACTGTGGTGTTTTCAAAGTACTAGTGAAATATTCTCACCATCTGTAAACGCTTTAATACGGAGTGTGATCTTGCAAGTAAGTTATCATGAGAAGCCTTTCAATGAAATAATTAACCATATGTAGTTATTTGACGTGGAAGTTTAGCCTTACTAACGTACATCTTATTTATTTTATAATTTACTATTTTCAGGAAAGATCCGGGAATAATACATTTAATCACAACTCTTTGACACTGCAGTACAAACTCGATAATGAGTTTGAATTAGTGTTTGTGGTAGCGTATCAACGTATACTGCAATTGTCTTATGTTGATAAGTTCTTAAATGATGTCCACTTGGAGTTCAGAGACAAGTACAAAAATGATCTGCAGACAGGGCGTTACAACACGGACTTTGAATTTAAAATGTGCTTTGACAGGGTCCTCAAGGAGTGTGAGAACTGGGGTATGTATTAATAAAGTCAAATCTTGAATTTTATTAGTGTATGAAAAAGTAGAATTTAAAATTTGTCTTTTTAAAGAGAGAGAAATGATCACTAAACACTACAATACTAAGTGATATTTTGTGTAACAAATCTGATAAAAGAAACTCTTTTGACATTAATTTGCTCTGTTTCCATTCTAAGTGTACATTTATAAACCATTTTTTCATCATTTTAGTAGTAGTTCCTTTCCTTATCCCACCAAAATATATATTTTCAGATATAGAATTTGATATATACACATAACAACAAATAAGAATGCTAAAGATGTAAATATTCAGGCCATCCTCTTCGTCTCTGTTTCATTGTGAACTTTATGTCATATAAATTTTTTCTAATATTTACTTTCCAGCCAAGTCACAAGCTAAAATTCCAAAACAAATGAGAACCTTTGAGGATTCTCAGAAATCTAAGAAGACTGTAGCATCTATGATAGAGAGGAAAGGGGAGGAGAAAAATAAGAAATCTGGTAAGTAAAATAAACAACTGTCATCTTAATAATTTCATTGAATCTTGATAATGATCTTTAATTTGTAAGAAGAACTCTGCGCCATGTTTCTGTAAATTCTTATAAGGCTTCAATTTGAACAGTGACTGACTTACATATTTTATACCTTTTTGTTTCAGTAAAAATAGTTGAATCTAAGAATCTTACCAATGGCAAGCTGGAAGAGTCTCCAGAGCCTGAGGACGATGTGATCGCTACCAACCGAGCCAAGTTAGCACAGAAGCTGGCTTCTAAGAGTAAGAAGGAAATCAAGTAAGACATTTTTAACAGTTTCTCAACACCAAAAAGTATTTCTATAGCACTTTAACTGAATAAATTTAATGGGATAAATCATATATCTTTTACATTCTGTTCATTTAACCTAATGATCTGAAGAATGTCCCTTTTATCTTGCAAAATAAAAATATCCAAGAAGACAAAGAACAGTGTAATTTTAAGCTTAGAGAAAAATAATTCTTGAGCAATGCTACGAGCAATACAGTCAAAAGGGTAAATATGTATACAGTGATAATGCTGCAAAAACATGTATCCACCTACATCTGTAGGTGGATACATGTTTTTGCAGCATT
>JAABKM020000006.1:448346-466189 GCA_016277805.2 Papilio aristodemus | reverse complement strand
GCATCGATGTATGGATAGAGAAGAGAGGTGTGCCAGGATCGTGCCCAAAGAAAATCCATAATTTCTGCCTTACCCTCTCTCTCTGACAGTTTGTCAAAGATTAACTTAGTACTTATACTTACATGTACTAAGTTAATCGTCGGCAAACTTTATCAGAGCAGTTGTATTATACAAAGTAATGAATAACAAAGAAAATGACTAGAATAGTAGAAATAATTATAAAAAAAATTAGTTCGATTCAAGTAAGACTTCAATTATAAAGCTATAGTTTTATTTAATGCCAGGTCGTAAATAATCGCCCGCTCTTTAGCGGCGCGCTGTCGACATGAGCGCGCGTTAAAAAAGCAGAAAAGTTAAAAAATATGGTGTCGTATGTAAGTCGTCGGTCGATCATTATACAGCTGCCAAAATATTGATACACACGGGGCACGAGTCGGAGAAACTGCGGCGGACTCTGAAAAGTTTAAACAATAAAGAGATTTTTTATGTAAGTGGAATGCAGAGGAATTGATATCAAGCCAATTTTATTTTTTATTAAAAAAAAGGTGGTAAACGAGCAAGCGGAAAGCGTAAATTGAATTCCACAAATTTGTTTCCTTTTCAGACTGTTGCATTATGACGCAAAATTAACCATTCAACTTAAAATTTAGAGTTAAAAAAGTACACTAAGTATTGTAGCAATGTTGCAAACATTTGCCTGGAGAGTTCTAGCGTCGATGTTTTTTTTTATTTAAGCAAACCTAAACTGGCATTTATTTAAAGGTCTTTAGTAATCTTTATGACGAGCAATCATGTCAGTCGGCAGCCTCTGTACAGTGAGGGCAGACCGTGTGAACAGGGGCGACCTCTCCCCGGGGATTCCGCCAAACTTCCCTTCAGTAAACAAACCATTAAAGTTACACTTTCTCACTTAAATCAATTACAGATTAAATTGATGTAATAAATGAGAGACTGTCACATGGATTTTATTATCTGATATAATGAATTTCATGTATAAGTTATTTATGAAATAACATCAAAAATCACTAGAAATATAATTAATACATACCATGACGTCATATACATTTAGAATTCAAAAATGTATGGTTCCTCTCAGAGTCATTACAAATGGAATCACCCAAATTGCACCCGCGTCAAACGATAGATACTTTGAAATAATAGCCCGAATTGTGCTTTGAAAAGTAAATAATCATTATGTTGCAAAATATCGAATGTTGTATTTATTAATAAGTCAAAGTTTAAGAATAAATGTATATAATGAAATAAAACATAGTTTCATCGTTTCATTTTTCGGTTAAACCCAATTGCTGATATGTAAATGTATGTAATAAATATAGTTAATAAAATTTAAAAGCTTACGCAAATTAATTAAGACCCGCTAATGATTTTGGTCTCCGCCCAAAAGTAAAGCTCCGCCTTGTAACATGCGCGCGCGCACGATACACGCCCGGAGATTGTTCAGTCTTCATTCAACTGGATAAGAGAGCATAGGTTCCCTCTATCTTCTATCTGTACAATATCATATATTTGACCAGAGTTTGATTGAAACTTCCCGAACAAAAATAATTACAATTATCCATAAAATGTCTAGATTTTGACTGAAACTGTAAATTAAATGGTCATATAAAGACAATAAAAGTAATAGAAAATAAAAATGGATTTCTTGAAAGCTAATTTCTATATTCAAAATAGCGAAATAGAAAAATACGAAGATGGTGCGGAAGATATTTATTTCGATCAAGGTCTATACCAAGACGCTGGCTACACTCAAGAGGTCCTTCCCAACTGTCTGCCGATGCTCTACGAGTACAGGTCCGAGAGGTTCGATGGGTTTGTTGCTTCGGAGGAGATGGCTGGAGCTTGGGACTGGAGACAGTGGGAGAGTCAGGTCTGCGTAAAGGAGGAGGCAGACACCAGAGGGGCGTCGAATCTTAGCGAGGAGGGTATGTATAACTATTATTAAATTTAATTTGTATATATTATAACTAATAATAATGTTGTTAAGGAATCTAGTATCGTGAATATGATATGCTTTTGATTTTGAGTCAGAGCAGGAAATAAATTACGACACGGCATCCTTTTTCGTAATTCAAAATAAGGACTGGTTGTTACTCAAACTAATATGTTTTCAGTTTCGACATAAGTGTGGTAACAGCGTGTCCAATAAGTAAAACACTTATTTTATTTACATTCCCCTAATGTTTAAAAAATGTATAAATTTGTTTGTTACGAGTAATTGGTAATTGAACAGATTTAAATAAATCTTCCAACAGTAAAAAGATACCTTTTTAGAAGTTATATATAGTTATATATAGTTATAATGATTAAATGAAATAGCTGTTATTTTTTTAATTACTGTTAATATTATTACGCCCTTAACCCAGCGCTGTAGGCAGAGTTGTATAATTATTTATGAGTAATCCTAACATAAACATAGGTACTAGTAAGTTATGTGTACACTTAACTGTAACATTTTTTTAATTTTGCAAAATGTAACAAAATTAATTTACCTTAAAAAGAAATACTGACAATGTTTTGACGCGACAAAAGTATTCTAATCGTTGTTACTATATTAATAATCGATCACCGCCATTGAATTATTCAATATTCTATGTCATATCTCGTAATTTTCTATTACTGAAGCTATTATTGAGTATTAAAATTACATTCAACAATTGTATCGATAACAATAACATAAACACGGGTTTCCTTTACGACTTGTGCAGTCTCAGTCTGCGCGCAGTAAACACCTCGTAAAACACACCTGCGAGAGGAAAATCATAAAACACGACACAAACAATCTCTCCCCGGCGCCGGCGCCAGCGCATCTGATAATAATTACTACAATAGAATGGGAAGTAGTAGACACAGGTTCAAATTAAAAAGTTTCCATTTACGTACAAACTTTTTTGTTCTATCACTCTTACGGCTTAATAGTATTTCAATAAACCACAAGATTTTTTTTTCTGTTCTGAATAGTTATAAATTTTGCAATAATCATCTTTTGTCATATTCAGTTATAGCGATTGTTTCTTTCCACTTTACTGAGGTAACTTTTTCGTGCAATACAATTTTGGACGCATGATGGCGCTGTTTTAGAGACTTTAGTGAAAATAACTGTTTCATTCAATTGCTAGACGCGCGGTCGTCAGGTCGCAAGGAGCGCACGGCGTTCTCGAAGACTCAGATCCGGAGCTTGGAGGCGGAGTTCGCGCGCGCCAACTACCTCACACGCCTGCGTCGCTACGAGATCGCTGTCGCCCTGCATCTCACAGAGAGACAGGTAGACTTATACCAGTATTGTTCATGGTGATACAAGTCATGTAATATATGAAGAACTTGACGGCTTGGTTCCTTATTTGATGCAATGTACTGGTACAAGTCATCAGCCATGTTTCACGAATGGACAGGCTTGTGCAGAGAAGTACTGTGACGCCGCAAAACACAGTCCGGTGCTGTATAACACTATGTTTATACATAGTAGAGGTTTTTCACTTTACATTCCGACTTTTAATTACCAAATTAAGATTTTTGGAAATAAAGTTCGTATAAAAAAAACAGCAACTCAAAATAATTGTATTTTTGCAGGTCAAGGTGTGGTTTCAGAACAGACGGATGAAATGGAAGAGAACAAAAGGAGTAACAAAACACGCGAAAAAGAAAGATTAAGCCAAACACATTTAACTTGTGAATCATTCTCGTAGAATAAAAATATATATAAGAAATATGAAGGATAAAAACTTCACGTCTCATCACAAATTCCTTAACGCTTTTAATATATGAAGTTTCGTATAATAAATTGTAAAAGATATGTTAAAATATGTCATATATTATGTTCATAGTAATACTGGAGATATGTCTAGAGTATTTTGTACGATAGTTTTACAGCAGCAACTTGTTTTGTTGTAAAATATATTTACATATATAAAATAAGCATTTTATAATTTATCAAATAATCCACTTTATATCTACTTATTTTACTAATACTATGAAGTAGGTATATATTTTGTAATTGTAATTTAGTAACAATAAAATTTTAAGTATCCTTTTGTTTTTTCCCAAATGGTCTTTTTGTATTTGTTAAGAATGCTAGAAACACGAGAATTTTTCTTAAAATATTTTTTGTATGTTTCCAACCAGACAAAGATGATTTATGGTACTCATCATCTATATATATCATCGTCAGGTGAACATTGCAAGTTACCACTTGCTGTAAAAAAAAACTTTTAGAGGTGTAAATAAAATACCTTTTCAAGAGATAAGGATATGTTTATTAGACAAATTTATACCTCGGACACGTCGACCGCGTGTCGCGCGTAAAACTAAAAGATAATATTGTAAACTAACACTCTATCTTTGGAAGAAACTAAACATCCGGGCTATGGGGGAGGGGGCTGCGGCACGGGGCGCGGGGCGCGGGGGGCGGGACCGACAAAAACAATTGAAGATACTTCCAAATACCTTAAAATACGTTTATAACAATTTTTAATAGTTAAGGCGTTGGTTTCCAGAATCTAAATTATTGATCACAAGTGCGAAACGAAAAATACATTTTACAATTTACCTAACACGTAACGTCCGATACAAAACTTAACACATCGATTGTTACAATTACAACAAATATAAATTGCTTTACAAAAATAGCGCGTTTTAGCGATTACATACTTTTTTTATACGTTTTTTTAAGTTAGTCCTAACCTCGGAGATGTCATAAGAATACCTAATCTACACCTTACTAATAGACTTGAATATAGATTTGTTTAGGAATTTGGACAGTGGCAATGTGTGTTAAGCGGAGAATGTGTCATGCCAAAAGGCGGAAATAAGTCGTAAAGCAAAAATATGTAATTATCATAAAATACATGTCTATAACTGTAATGATACTATATGCATTATTTCAGTTATTTTCTATACGTGATGTATTGTTAGAAATAAATCGGGCGTCATACATGGAGTTGTGACTTTTACAAACATAATACGAATGTGCGCGTAGACGACAGCTAGTAAATTCTCACACATTTAACGCGACCAAATCGCATGGCTACGTCATGTCACCGTCCGATTGCGAATTTTTATTTTTTAACATAATTTTTCTAGTCCGATTATTAACTGACATAGTTCACAAACGTCGGTGACACACAATACAATCTACTGTAGTGGATTATCCTTGGTTAATAAAGCAAGAAATAATCGGATATGCTTTTGCGGTAGTTGACTCTAAAAACCACATGCAAATAAAAAGAATGATATTGACTTGACAACGGCATTTTTATAAGTTAAAGTTATAAAAATATTATTCTCGCTTAAGATCGATTTATTGCTTAATTTCATTTCCTTTAAATAAAAATTAAATATCACCTTACATTAAAAAGTAGAACATAATTATGAAAAAAATAATAATTTATTATATCGTATGCACAATTTATACATATCTTAAATGTTTTAGGCGGTGTAAAATACATAATTTTTATAAAAATTCATTCAAAGCAAAAAAAATTTGTGACACAAAATTGAATTTTCGTTGTCGTAGATAATATATAAATACATAGTGATACAATTGTTCGACATACACGAGCCAACAGTCGGGGGAAAGCAACGCCTTAACCGCAAGTAACTGTACACGATCTAAACAATAACATTGGTCCTTACTATAATTATTGGACCAAATAAAATACAAGTAATCGTCAACATTAGATATATATGTAAATGTTTCAACTAACAACACGCAAACATGAGCATTGTCATATAAAAGTTGTGGGACCTCTGTGTTATGTACAGTGAAATGCATGACTTTATTACAGATGGTGTGGGCAGGCACTCGTAAAATCACTCGTTCATTATAATGCAATTTTTATTAATGTACACCTGACACAGAGATATTATAGATAAGGTTGTGGCCGTCTGTAACTGCACCTTAATTCAACAGTTAAACATTTTATTAATGATCCTCGCTGTAACTTCAAAAAAATTTCTACAAAATAGTTGGTTATTTTAACTTTATTTACACAGATTAGTTAAAGTTACATTCATAAGGTTTCCACGAATTTGTTCCGTGCAAAAATCTTTTATATAATATCTCTGTTTCTCTAACTAGTAAATATATTTTTCACAACATCAATGAAAGGAAAGTTTAAATTGTAATAACATTATTTCATTTTTTTTTGGCAAATTCATTACAATAAAAGCGATGCCTAAAACTTTTAAAATTACATATAATGGAATTAATTTTTTACTGATTTGCTATCGATTGATATTCGAACAATTTTCTTTACGTCATTTAAAATTATACTACACTAAAAGATGTAACAAACATCTAAACACTTAATGCGCACGCAGAAAGTGAACTCGGATTTAAAAAGAGGCTTGTACTGTGAAATTGTTAAAAGCAAGCGGAATTAATAATGCACGGAGATCATTTTTTTTTAAATTATTTTGAATAATTTAAGAAGAAAATCGAGCTTTTTTTAAGCTTTTATGGAAAATGGTATGTAAATGTTTTTTGAAATGAAGTCATAGGTTGTGCTTATATTGTCTATGGGCCACTTTTTTGGTAAAATCTATGCCTTAAGTCAGTTTCTCTGAAACATTACAACAATGGAAAAATATAGTCCATGATATTCTTAGTTTAGTAACTTTACTATAAAAAATCATAGGAAGCTATTCCACCATCCTACATTTGTGATAAAAATGTTTGGTTTCTTACAAAATTTCGCAAAAAATATCACATCGCTAGCTAGTAAAACATTTCATGGTTTTCTCTACACGAGACAAAGAGTTAGGTCTATCAAAATAAAAAAAAAATTAAATATTGTCGCATAAATTGAAAGTATATACATTGAAGTAAATTGTCTAACTTCACGCAAATGATACGAATGCCGGCGGAGCGCAGACAATAAATTATAAATGCAATATTCGAACCTGACTAGAGAATTTTGAATGGAAACATTTGCCTTGATTAATTAAAAAAAAATTACAAGTAATCTATCTTGACTGTAGTCAGTGACGGAATTAGCTGTTATATGTTCAGAATGGAATTAAATACATAAAATGTTTTATTTGCTCTGTATATACATGACGAACACGTGTCTAATAAGATTTGGTATAAAAATATATTCATCTATGAAATAGAAAACTACCGATGTTTATTTAATGTATTAAAACCTAAGTTGTGATGAAATGTACAGGCAGTGTCAAGATCATTGTTGAATCGTTTCCTCGGCCATCGCATCATTTGCGCAAATTAAATAAAAACCTAAAATATCAGATTAATATATATGTTTATAGTTTAAAACAATCCTCGCCACCGGCATTCACAGCGCGTCACCGACATTCCTACACACTAATATGTACACAGTTAACTCTAATGTTATAAGGCCCGACCGGTGCTCTCACTTATAATATTGCATTTGCCTCGTGTCATTTCACTCTCGGCCAATTCTCACTAAGCGACACGAAAACAGGCTCCGTCCAGTCCGAGAGCCGCGACCACCTGCGCCGCGCACTCCACGCGTTTCACATCGCTAACACCACACAGTAGAACCACCGACACTTAGCAGCCGTCCCACGGCACTTGGTGCATTAGTATGTGAAACGTCACTCGGTCTACGAGCGGCTCGCAGTCGTGGCCGGCCGCCGCTACACGACCACGAATAGGAGACTTCGTTATGGTCTCTGGTCGCTGGAGACCGCGACGGACGGCGCCAGCGTCGCGACGGGGACCAGCGGCTGGCTCGCCACCGTCTGCGGGATCACCGTCAGCGACTTGGGAATCTTCGGTAGGACCATATTGGTCGTCATCACCGGCAAGTTGGGCGTCAGCACTGTCTCGCTCGTGATGGACACCGCCGGCCCCAATTGGGGTATTTTGATAGGAGTCGACGTCATCAGCAACGACGGCGAGGAGACGACAGGTGACAAGGTTTGTGATGTGACCGTTGCGGTCTTCGGAGGGATAGGCGCTATGGTTATGTTTTTCAAACCGACATTCTTCAGTATATTCGCCGCATTCACACTGATTTGGAGATCGGGTTCCTTCTTTTCATCCTCTGCTGGGATGTTCTGTACTACTGTGCCACCGTTGCCGAGGAGGGAAGAGGTCTGGACCTCGGTGACGATGGTGGTGTCCTCCTTCTTGGTCTTGGCGTCTCCGTCCTGGAGCTGCTGCAGCTTCTCTCGGCGCATGATGCACATCTTGTTGTAGTCCTGCAGGGTGATGTGGTACCGCTTGCCGGAGGACATCACTTGCACCAGGCTCGGCAGCGTGCGCCCGTCCACCGCCACTTGTGTCGGCTCCCGTGCGATTTTTGCAAGGTTCTCCTGAAACAAATTCAACTTAAGTTTAAACGATAATCACAAAGTAATCTTAATAAAGCTCTGTATTCTAGCAGTTTCCACATCTTCTAGAAAACAATTAAAAACACGCACATATAGGGAGAAAATGCCGCATCATGCTCGCCCTGTGAAAGTGAAAAAAATATAAGGTTCTTATTTTATAGTTTAAGTTAAATGAAGTCACCTGAGTGATGGGCATTAGCGTCGGTCGCCACGGCTTGCTCGTAGTCTTTGTCTTTTTGGGCGTTTCAGATTTCGGAAGGGTATCTTTCTTTTCTTTAGGGGTCTCGAGCTTGGCTGCGGTTGGCAGAGGCGCTGCGGCCACTTCCGTAGGATCCGCGGCCGAAACTCCCTTCACCAGCTGCTGAATATTGTGCAATACATTTTGTATCGCTATCCTGCCTTGAGCATTCGGTGTATTGATCGCTATCAGCTCTGGAGGCAAAGGTTTCAACTTGGACTTTTCACTCTTAAGCTTCGGCTTCGGTACGACAGGTGGCGGCATGAACTTCTTCGGGTCCTTGTCTTCCGTCGTCTGACTGGATTTGAGAAGACTTTTACCATTAACTGCTGGCTTCTTCCGAAACTCTAGCAGGCTCACCGCGGGCTCGGGTTTCCTCGCAGTGTCGGCGATATTGTCATACGAGCGCAGTCTATTTTGCACGGAATCACTATAGTTAGTGGCGTTGGCGGACGCGTTATGTGACAGCACCAAGTCTCCGTTCCTGAAGTACTTTTCTAACAGAATCAAGTGACGAAGGAAACTGGATTGGTTTCCGTACGGTCTCTGTAGTTCATTCCACAGCTTCTTAGTTTCCACGTCATACTGGATCATCGTGTTACATTTCTCCCAACCCTCCGGAGTTACACCCTTCACATTGTTGAATTCTATATTGCACTGTAAGTTCATTTCTTCCTCTCCGGGGAATAGTTCTCTGACCGATATGGAAGGATTGGTTTCCAGCCTCTTGACCGGGTTGGAGTACTTGGTGTCCAATGTTTTCTTGGGTTCCTTGTCGACGGACAGTTTCTTAGACAGCTCGCTCAGATTCTTCTTGACTTGTGTAAAGCTTTCCGACATTTGCCATTTGTTTTTAAGCGTGTTGATGTCAGCGGGTTTCTTGTTCGGTATAGTTTCTATCGTGCACTCGTCGTTGAGCGAGATATTCTTAAGTATAGTGATTTCGTTTGGCTTTTCCGCATCCAACATTTCAACGTCGCTATCCTTCTTAGGTTTGTCCTTGTGGGAGAATATTTGTCCGATTTTGTGTATTCTTTTGGAGTTTTTGTCATTGACCCTGTTCTGGTAGCCCGGTTTCTGTATCCCGATATTGTGAACTTTGAGCAAGTTCCTTTGCTTCTGTGTTAAGTTTGCAGGCTTCTGTAGGAATTGTTTGGGATTGTTCTGTTTTTGCAGCAGGTACTGTAGTTGTGTACGTTTGTCCAGCGGTATTATCGGCGCGTCGCAGTCGAAGAGAGCTTCAGTTTCCGAGCCGTCGCTGGTTGTTCCCTCGGGATGTTTCGCTGCGCCGGGAACGGGTATTTTGTTGGACGATATGAGACTTTCGATGTCTTCTTCTAACGGCGGCGTGCTCTTAGGTTCTTCAATCTCTTTCACCTTCTCTTTCTCCGGCGAGCTCTCTGTTGCCCTCTCGGATGATTCGCTGTCCTGTTTGTCAGGGTCCGAGGACTTCCTCTGTTTGGACTTGGTGCGCGTCTTCTTCTTCTGCTTGCCGAGGCCGCTCTCGTCCAGTATCAGATTATTCTCGGTTTCGTGCTCCAACTCATCCGGCACTTCTATATTGTACATTCGTAGTAACCTGGAATAATACATATTTTTTTCAATTTATATGTTCTACATATTTGTAAACCCTAATTAAGACAAAATATTATATTAAAAATATACTTTTAAAATTCAGAAATCAAATCGTCTCTATGCCGCTGAGAAGGTACATCATGGCAGGTTTAGTTTTTATTTTATCAGATACCGTGACAATTTGTGGACTTAGTAATTGTAGAGTCGTTTTAGTGGCGGTACCTGCGCCGGCACGCCTCCGCGTACTTGTCGTTGAGGCCGGGCCGCGACAGCAGCGAGCAGTAGTTCCTGCACATCTTGCACAGCACCGGCGGCTCCGAGAACTGCACCGGCACGCCCGCCTCCTTCAGGTGCGGGTTCAAATCCATGTAGCCCTGCACAATTACGTTTTCATGTTGATTATTTAACTTTAATCTGCTGAAGTATTCAAACATATAGCGCTAGATTGCTTATAATTATTTCGTCACTTTGAAGACTAAGAGGTAGCGAGCGACTGAGTGAGGTGTAGCTCTGTGGCCACAGTGGATCGGAACACGATACAGCGAGTGGACTGCTCTGTACGCGACTACTGAAAGCAACTGACGTGGTGTATGAAGTGCACGTTGTGGGACTTGGTGATGCGGCGGCGGCACAGCACGCACGACATGAGCGGCGCCAGCACGCGGTAGTGCTCGCCGCACAGCGGGATCGTGTGCAGCCCCGGGTAGTCGCACTCCAGTTTCAACTGTAACACAACAGTGTTAAGGTACATTTATAGTTTTTGCCACGTGGGGAACGATTGAGATAGTAAAAGTGAGAAGGTTTCATGAGGTTTTTACTTATGTAAATGCCAGTAAGAGCTGTCGCAACTAGACATCTGTCGCTGCCTTTGTTTGTCATTGTTCTCTAAGTTTATTATGGTTTATAGCTCAGTATATAATAAATAAATAAGTCAAGTCAAATTCAAGTGACCCGTTGCTCGTTTGCCTACAGTAGTAGTAATGTTCAACAAGTTCACTCACTAGTTTATTGACGCTGGACCTCATCTTGATGAGCCACTTCCTCCGTATGGTGTGCTCGGCGACGGTGCTGCAGCCCGCCGTGTGGCACGTGGCGGTGCTCGCGGCGCGCAGCAGCTTCTCCTCCGCGCTCTCCTCCTCCAGCGGACTCGGCGGGTTCTCGCTACCGAGCAATTAAAACATCGTCATACTGACGTCAGAGGCCCTCTGACACTCCAGGGAGGAATACTAATCGACTTCACCTCACTTATAAAAACACGCATCAGACCCTAATATATATTTAGAACAAATATACTATTACATACTTGTTGTCTATTGGAGAAGAATTATTAGGTAAATTATTCGTTTTTCACATTTTTAAAAGCTAACTTACACATTATCCGAGTGCGTCGGCATCTGCGGCGCGAGGGGCTTCCCCAGCGGCCTCTTGCGGTACGAGGGGCAGTTGGCGCGCCGGTCCACGTGCCGGTAGCACGCGTCGCACAGACAACTGTCTATGGTCAGCTTCTCCTCGTCTGCGGAAACATATTACTATACAAACAACTAATATTATTGTTTAGACAAACAAATCACAACATTAAAGACATAAGGCACACGAGAGTTTGATGTTGGCGAGGCAGAATAAAAAGGTAAGCATCACCTTACATGCGGTTGCTGTAAGAGACTGTAACTATCCACTGGATGACTGGCATCAAATAGAAGTATAGTACGAAGCCTGACGGAGAGAGGTTCCAGAGGCTTGAGGCATAGGTGTCAGAGGCCCTTCTCCTATTCTAATAAAGGATGGACAGAAGACGATTAGATGGAGGATGGATTGGATGTAAATATTAAATTAAGTTATTTTTGTTTATCTCTTCCTCTGTTCATTGCTAGACAACTTATAACCTTATTCCTCGTCTATGGGTGGCGGTAACTTTATTAGATGAGCCATTGGTTTCCCTTTTTGGTATTATACCCATGCATGTATTCATTGTAAGAGTATCATAGTGAAGATGGAATGAGCGTGATTATAAAAAAAATGAAACTGTGACAAAAGTTACATGGATTTCAATAAAATATCAGCTTACCTGGATGTATCCGCCAGTCAGCTAATTAGATAGAGGAAAAAAACTCTCTCAAACTCACAAAGACCGGCATTTGAATTAAGCCAAAGTCACTGACATTTGGGAGCCTAAAGACTTAAAACACATTCAAAATACATACTGTCTAGAACTTTTCTCTGTCGTTCACTGCTCTTCATCTGCGCGATGTGGCAGGGCGTATCGAAGAGGCCGAACTTGCCGCCGCAGTAGAAGCACTGGTCCATGCAGAGCCGGTCGGGGTGGATGCTGAACGATGACGCCTTCTCAGGTATCACCAGGTTAGGAGTGTCACTTGTTGGTTCCGGCTCCGGTACCACTTCAGTATCTGTTCCAACAAGTTCAAACTTCATGAAACATGATTCGGAACAGATTTCAAAATATTTATGTAAAATATAACTAAGAGCAAGTATACCAATACCAACACAAATACGTCCAGCAGTGTTCATATCATAGTTAAACCGGACACCACACATTCAATTACTTTAAGGCATGCCTAAAATTATGTTAGAAACTTAAGTAATGTTTTAATATGTTATTGAAAGCTTTAAGTCAAGTTTGTTAAGTTTAAAATATTTCTCTAATATCACTTCCAAGGATCTTAAACTCCTCGTATGCTTGTTGATTTTAATTTTAAGTTAAGAAGTGTCTTTCTTTATTATTAAAGTAAGTTCTTGGCACATTTGTCTTACTTCTTCAATTTACTAAAGCGGTTATGTTATCTTTAGGTCATACAGGTGACAGTGAAAAGGTTTCAAAGTGTTGCCATTGTACATTATTTGAATTTTATTATAGCAACACATTTTATAGAAGTAAATTTAAAGAGAAGTTAACTTTGGTATGCAACATTAAAGTTAAGGGAAAACTCTTTCATTAAGAAAATAACTAATGAAACTTGACTTTAATTGAACGACGTAACAGGAAGCTAAGAACTGTTTTTATATATTAAACTAGAAAGAGAGATATTAAAGTTTTGTATGTGATGGGGATGAAAACATTCAGTTCAGTTCATCCCTACAGCTTCCTGTTAGGTTGTGGGGGTGAGTGTAGGTATCCACACACCATGGTTGTTAAGCCGATTACTGTAATGTGACTTTCTGTGCCCACCGTCTGACGCCGCGCCGGCGCCGCCCTGCGGAATAAAGACGGAGCTATGTTACACACGTGTCATTGGTCTCGGAGTTAAATCTTCCTATTTTAATATTAATACGACCAATAATATATACATAAAGATTACTATTATCAAAAATAAATCCATTTTCAGTATTCTTTTTTAAAATAATTTACAATTTCAAGAAAAATAATTAAAATACCTTTATTATGTCGCTAGGGATATCATCAAAATAAAAAAAGTCAATCTTTCAACTGAAACTTTCTAAATTTCTTTTCATTTTCTTTTGTACAAACATTAAAAAACAACTAAATCACGATTAAAAATGAATCACAGTACATAGATATTAGATACAATAAGATGTAAAAAACATTGGGATTAAAAGCTCAATTTGAGCTTTTATATTTTTATTAAGCTGCGACAACTGCACATGGTCTGAACAAAGTAGTTTTTACCTTATTAATGTAGCCAAATAGTTCTTTGCTAATATTAGACTGTATTAGTGTCAATTCAGTCTATTTGCTCCAACCTATCCTAAAGGACTAACTATCCACTCATGCTTTAATATGTACTTGAAATTGTATGATTAGATAATTTGGAATTATAAAAGAAAAGCTGATGAAAATTACACAATTTACGTCATCAAATAGCGGAAAATATACGTGGTGAATTAAAACTAAATAAATTAAAAAAAAAGCTCAGCCTCACCTCTCGTCTCTCTACAGTGTAGTATTCCTCGCCGACCACCTCGCCCACCTCCGGCGCCACCTTCCCCGACCGCGGCTTGGTCTTCTGAAAGGTCATTTTCAACGACGTCTTCTGTCTTTTCTTGTCCTTCTCCCCCGTGTTGCGAGGCAGCTTTATCACAGTCTTCAGCGTGCCGGTGTAGTCGCCCGACTTGGCTTTATTCTTGCTGCCCATCAAACCGCAGTAGTTCGGTCCATAGATACGTTGTTTCTCCTTTGCCTTCTCTATTTTAGCCTCGTTAGCCGCTTTGTGTGTCAGCAGGCCCAGTGTCCGCAGCACATTCTCTTTCCGTTTCTGACTCTCTGGCGTTTCTAGGATCATGTTACTGGGACCCGCTTGGCTCTCCGTCGAACTGCGAGCAGATTTAACCCTAGGACTTTTCGGTTTAGATATTTCAGTTCCATTTTCAAGCGATTTTCTTGTATCACTATTCGGTTTCGACTCAACAGCTTTCGTTGCACCTTCCTTGGTTTTGATTGGATTCTCCTTGGGTTTAACTGGTTCTACAGCCGGCTTCACGTCTTCCTTCCCTTCGACGAGGGGTTCATCCTTCGACGGAATGTTAGGAACGACTTTTTCGTTCTCGGGAATCGTTGCGGCTTCAGTTTTTTCATGCTCATTGTGATTATCCATGTCAGCGTCGAGGTTAGCTAATTTACTTTCGGAGTCCTCGAGCACACCAGTACCCATATAGAATTCCACGACCGCCAAAGCGAGCGCATTGCTTGCGGGGAAGGCGAGAACTTCCGTTTCTACCGCTTGCGCCGCCTCCGGTGATTTGACGGCGACTGGTGCCGGGGTGATGGTGATAGCTTGAGATTTTATTTGATGTGTTGGCGATTTAATCTTTTCTAT
Source organism: Papilio aristodemus (assembly GCA_016277805.2). Lineage (NCBI taxonomy): Eukaryota > Metazoa > Arthropoda > Insecta > Lepidoptera > Papilionidae > Papilio > Papilio aristodemus. The sequence continues at coordinate 451,252 of JAABKM020000006.1, read as the reverse complement.
AGTCGCAATTTTTTCGTCATTTTCAATTCCAGATTCGGATGATTTTCTTGAGTGTGAATCACATGATTTCCGCTTGGTAATCTGTTCGCCACTGGTTAATTTTGGTTCGACCACGCGAGGAGTGATGGATATTTGGTTTGAATCCAACACTAAGCCAACTAAACCTTGATTAGCACTGTTAGGATGTAGAGCAAATTGATGCAAATCTATTTGAGCCGAAGATGATCCTTTGTCTACTGACTTTCTTAATTCAGTTAGTGTTACATCTTTGCCAAAGGACTTCTCAAAAACGCTAATAGCATCGGATTCTTTGGAATGGTTGGAGCTGGTAGACTCCTTACGGGCGCTGCAACTATTTCTCTTAATCAACGTAACCGAATCAGGCAGGTCCACATCAATTGACTTCCTCACTTGATCTCTTTTAACTATAGATATAGCTGAATTGTTTTCGAAGCAGCTCAAAACATTTTCCTTTTCAATAAATTTCTCTGGTGATCGTACAGTTTGTATGTCTTTTAGTGGTTTGATATCCGCTCCAGACTTGGGAATTAACACAACATCATTGGTCACCATCACTGACTTATTGTCTGTTACTTTTAATTCAGATTCTTGCCTCTGTCTTCTTTTATCCAGTTCTTCAAATTCTTTAAGCCTGTCCATAAGTTTATCTATGGTAGCAACGTTAGAGTTGTTGTATGTTGTGTCATGTTTTCTGGCATCAGAAGACTTTTCAACTGACTCATCTTCGTAACGGAGCCTAATGTTATCACTATCGTCACTTTTTGTAGGAGTTGTTTCATTTGTTAATGGTGATATTAAATCCTTGTCTTTGCTAGGTGTTTCTGGAGTCGCAATACTGTTGCTATCTCCCAGTGGTTTTGATAATCCATAAAACTTGGCAACCGGTTTGGATGGCATTTGACCTGTTACTTTACTTGCTATTTCTTGATCCTGGTCAATGTTGTGGTCAAGATCATTAATGAGATCATTAATTTCTTTAGATAGTGTATCTAAAGTTTCACTTTTTTCCTCAGTTGTATCATTTGTTATTGTACTGTTGATTCCATTTTTGGAACTTTGGGTACAGCTAGATCTCCCCGCAGCTGCTGCCTTCTTTCCTCTCCTTGCCTTTCTTATGTTTTTCGATACTTCTTTTGAATTGAATGTCCTTGACATGCTGGTCAATATACTACTCCGTTCTTCAAAAAGCGTATTTTTTTCAGTCTTCGGCAACAATTTTTCTTCCAACTCTGATGCATTCAAATTTTCTAACTTAACCCTATTACTATTATTGTTGTCAGAGTCTAGTGATGTAGTCCGTTTTAAGCTCAATTTCTTCTTTTCCTTTTCCTGTACATTAGAACTATGCTCTATATCCGTGGCATCAGATAAATTAGAGTCAACATTAAGAGAAGGCACTTTTGCAATAGTCGAGATCTGTACATTATTTTCAATATCTACATCTAGGTCAGTCTTAGGTTTATCTAATTTTTTGTTGAGCTCTTTGTTTTCCATGTCGTTGAGAGTTTCACTCAAACTGACATCAGATTCTGTTATATCTGAGCATTTTGAGAACTCACTGCCATCTCTTGAGCAGGAGCGTCCTCTTTTTAATTTTTTGCAGTCATCGCTACCTTCAGTAGTTTCAGGAGTCTTTGAGTCTGATAGCAATCTCCGCCTCTTCTTTTGTTCTTTCATGACCACTTCATTGAGAAGCTTGCTTTTTGCACCTCTTGGTTTCCTACTTCTCAAGTGCTTCCCTTCAAACATAGATGGACTGTTACTTCTCTCTGAGCGCATTGAATAAGGGCTGGTGCGTGGCCCCAACACAAGAGTATTTGGAGAATCACCGAGTACTGATTTCATCATGATCATATCAGAGCTGAGCCTTTGTCTTCTACCAGTTTTTGGACTTGAGGACCTAGAGTTAGGTGTAGTGTCATCAATCGGTTCCCTTTTAATTTCAGATGCAGGTATCAATGGGATGGTTTCTTGACAATTCTCAGGGTTTGGTCTGACCGCTGGTTTTCTACCTCTCTTGCCGGGTACTTTTACAATAGTCCGTAGCTTTTCCTTAACAGCTACAATTTTCTTATTCCTTAAGGTCTTCCTTATTCCGAGAGGTCTTTTTTTTACAACAGCCTTAGGTTTCCCTACAGTTTTTTTGGGTTCTTTGGAAGGTTTCTCATCTTGATTAGTTTTATTCTTGTCTTCTTCGGCAATATCAGAGGCTTTTTTACGGGCACGTGTCTTGGGTTCTATAGTGTCTTCATCAACACTCTTATCCAATTCCTCTTTGAGTTGTTTAGTTTTCATGATGGAATGTGTGGTGACAGATATCTCCTTTTATCCGACATCAGGCACAAGCTGATTGTCAGTTTATCTGGTAAGTCAATCAAGATGATTGAACAGTCAGTTACACGGGCCTCTGACCAATCAGTTACACACTCTAGAACTCAAATTGGTCTATAATGTCTCAATTGTACTATAAACTAAGTTGTATGAACTGTGTAAATAGATATATTCTTAGTTTGATGAATAAACTGTTTTTTAAAAACTCTTGATTACTATGTTAAAATGATATTTGGCAGCAGAATACTTCCATAGCATGCCATTAGGTCCTGAAATTGAGAAATAAAAAAATTATCACCTTAGAATTATTATTATTTATAAAAATATAATATTACAATCTTTTTTCAATTTCATTCAACTTCAACTTTTAATTGTAAGAAGTGTTATTAAAGTCAAAATACTAAATAAAATTAAATAAAAGCTATTTATTCTATTAAATAAATAGTGCATTATATTCAATTGATCAATAAATTTAACATTTTCATATAAATCGCTCAGAAATCAACGCAAAAACAGGATAGTAAACATTGTTGATGTACTATATGCAACAAGTT
>JAABKM020000006.1:387132-409842 GCA_016277805.2 Papilio aristodemus | reverse complement strand
CGACCCAAATCTTGGACAATGGCGGTTGAGCACTTCCGGTGACGCCGGTGACAACTGTTGTGCAACCAATATGATACACGATTATTTGACCAGGCAATTCATAATCCGACAAATTCTTTAAAATGATTGTATTATAATTTCCCATTATTTCAAATCTATGTATTTTATTCACATATGTACATATTCCAGTTTTATTCCAACATTAAAGCACAGCGCGGGCGTACGTTTATAATGGATTTTTTAGAAAACGTTTCTATTTTTATGTGATTTTTCCTCTGTTCAAAAGAAAAATATAAATAATATTTTAGGATATTCTCGCCAGCAATGGTTATTATTTTAACTTAACCCATTATTTTGTCCTACAAAAACTACACATGCGTCATAATTTTTATTATCAAGTGTAGTATTTTATCGCCAAATTGTTAATGACAACGAAAATATTCCAGTGGTAAAACCTATACTAGCGCTTAGTTCTCAAGTAAACAAGTCTATGTACCATTTTAACTTAAATATATAATATACAGTTTCTGCGTCGTTTGACGAAATATTAAATTCAATGGTATCTAAAACCGGTGTCATTATATATTTAAAATCAATTCCGTCGCTAAAAATATTAATGATTCCATAACAAACTGGATCACATACGAGAGATTATTTCACATTTTATTACAAAACTGCTAGCATGGGTTCAACCTTTTTAAAAAATAATAAAATAGATGCTTAAACATTTAAGCATCTCCGTAGTATAACTTTGTGATATAAAAATATAAAACATATACCGCACGTCTGTGTTCCCCGAAGGGTAGGCAGAGGCATAACTAGAGCACACACTTTTCAACTTTTGTTTCCGCCCCATGATATGATAGGGGGCGAGCCTATCACCATTACGGGCACCACTTTCAAAGTGATATCAATAAAAATACAAAAGATATAAAATATTACTTTAATTATTATTCACTATGAGGAGCTAACGAATTCTTAATCATTGGTGACATGGATTATATGGATTGGATTTCTTCCTAATTCGCAATCAAGAGAAGGGTCAGAGGAAGAGAAGGCGTCACCACCTGATATCGGGTGGGATCGTGGTCAAGCACTGGTTCTTCAAAATGTAAAAAAAATCTCAACCTGCTTTGTACATACTACTAAACGTATTGTTTAAAGCTGCACTTCGATCTATCACGTACAGTTACAAGTACATTCCAAGGTATGGTGTTTCAAAGGTCACGTAAAGAGCTAACTTCAAAGAAAAATAGAAATTATTTTACTCAGAAAAAATAATTCGACCTACAAACTTTTATCCGACGGTTATTGTTTAACTTGAATCGAGTTTGAAACAAGTTGAACCAACTTCAGTGACTTGTCGCTTTCATAACGACACGTGCGGGCTCCGTCCGGAAATTCAGAGACGAACTTTTACAATGTAAGACTTCAATTTAATTATCTTATGTAATGTTCCTACTTTAAGTACAGAGAATGATCACGTTTATTACTATCGCTAGAAATACCCATATAGTCAGCAATTTGCTGATATTGATAAAATAAAGGCATTATTAAAACATACCTTACAGCAGGTTTTTTTATACAAGTTAATTATCTTCATAATTTACCCTTCCCATCTGGAGTAGAACAGGCAGAAGTGTACTAGCAATATAATCCATAAAACCTGAAAGACTAAATTTTCATAAATTCATTCACCATCCTTAATCACATCTTGCTTGCCTCAAGTGTTGGTCCTTAGACCAACTCATCCTTCTTACCGCATAATTTGAATATTGTTGTTCCTAGATAATTCTACGCAAAAATTGTTATTGTCAATATATGTATTGTTAATAAATTTATATAATACATTTCTTTAATCCATATCCGTTTATCCGTAATTTTTTAGCTAATAGTTCAATTTAATCGATTCAAATACAGGAACTGTGCAGCAGTAAACTAACAATTCAACAAATAAACCAGTTCCGCGAAACATCGATAACAAATGTTTGTACAACACAACACGTTACATTCTGTTTAATTTCCGTTTCGTAGCGCATTGTGCACTCTGCGAATATTTGCACAGTACGATTCAACTAATATACCTTGCTACGATCTTGATCTTGATAAATGTGATTTAAGTCAACAATCAAACGCCTTCTTAATAATAATAGCAGTATTTATTTATACAAATTCATATATAATTTTGTTTGTTACATAGAGTCCATAAACCTATAGGTTTGTAGGATACCTGTACATTCTCAATACTAAGATGGTCCATTACATTTTTTAATTAATTTATAGATACGAATTATACAGAGTAAACGCGTCCGCTTAAATTAACCAAGTTATTCGTTTACGAAATGACAGATAATATATGTTTTCCCTGATATTTTCCCTAGTTACGTAATTAGTTCTTATGAGATAATTTTTACGTAAACAACTACTAAATCTGACATGGACTTAGGTTCTTGTTGGAAATATGATTTCACCTAAATTGACGTATCTATTTAATTACATATATATGAACCTTTGCGATGTCGATAATAAAGACGGGTCCTTTGATAACAAAGCCACCAAGCCTTAAATGTTTTCTAAATTAATCACAATAAAGTATTCCCAATAGTTTTCGTTCTTTCGATAATTTCAATGATATATCTTTAAAAGTTAAATAAGCTTTCGATACAAGATATATTAAGTGCAATTAAAGTTGGAACAACCTGCCAATACTTTTTTGTTGGATAATATTAGGCTAAACCATTATTATACCATAAAAAGTTTATTTTCATCTCATTAAGGTCATGTTAGACATAAAGATCCTGTTGGATACAACTCTTTCCCTTCCTTGAAACTAATAAAGACAAGTAAAGATGTCTCGTTAAATCATATGTCATCGACACGGACATAACGCGCGACGTCACGTCCGGCCGCGCCATTGTGAACGCGCGCCATATTGGATTCGAATCAATTGCATTTATAAATATGTCTGTTCTTGACATTCGCACATGGGTTTGATACGAGAAATAAACGTCTTGTGAACATCACAGGGGATGCTAGTGTTCGTTACCTAACGTTACCTAACAAGGCGGAGGACATAGACTTGAAAATTAACGATTCTAATTAGTTGCTAATTGCCAACGATACCTCAAGTCTATTAACCAAAGGGGATAAACAGATGTGCTAATAATGCACTTTTCACCGTATGTTTTTCCGTCCCATTATGTGACAGGCGAGCCTATCGCCATATGGAGCACAAAAACCAAAATCCGGGCTAATATCGAGTTGAAAAAACACAATATGGCTTTGCCACACCGATTCGAACCAAAGAAATGTTGTAAGTTAATAATTAGATTGAGATAAATAGACGATACTAAACCACGGCTTAGCCTGAGCAAAAGCTTAGCGACGTTCTAAGTATTACAATCACATACAAGAAAATACCCCCTTTGACATTAGGTTGATTTCTATCGAATTTTTAAATCGATAAAAATCTCGATTGAAAATTTTATAAATTCATAGATACACTAAAAGGCTTTCAATTGTATTATTCTAACCGGTTCATACTGGATCAGTGATATGTGCCTATGATATTTAAAGTTTTGAAATACTCTCATATACGTAGATTACCCATTCAATGCAAAGTGAATGACGAATGCTGTAGGTTGGCAACACAAAGGCATTGTCCTTACTTGACAAAAGGTAACATGTACACAATTTTATACAATCATTGATAGCAAGGCATTACTGACTGCTTTGTTGAATTGCATACGAAGTCGAAAGCTACAAGATAATATTACAATTGTTAGAAGGATGCATTTTTCAAAGTATCAGTAATAATTTAAAAGTTGAATCTTGAATGAATGTAGGTGCTTTCAAATAATTCGCTTAATTATAATCGATTAAGTCATATAAAATTAATATAGGTACTCTGTAAAACCATCCCTGCCCTCGCCGATACAAAAAAATTAAGATTGACTGTTAAAAATAACAGAATTGTTAAAATCTGTAAAACAAGTTTTTTTATTTAAAAAAAACATTATTGAAAATACACGATGCTTAATAGAAACATTCCTTATCACTTTAAATTATTTTTTTTAATTACTTCCACAAAGCTTATATGAGTTACTTGCATGAGTTAATTTAACCTTCCTTTCAATAACATATGTACTTAAGTATATAAATAAAAAAGCTTCCATCGACGAGTAAACTAGTCACTAAATATATGAGGAGTATGAGTTGTAAAGACGAGTGCAGCAAAAAACTAAACTACACTTATTCAACTCTTTTGGCTACAAAAGATATCTCGTATAAGATAAGAAAACAAAATATGAATTACTTACCGACAGATACCATAATTATGGGGCTGAACACTGCATTCAGATTGACCTTACCTGAAACAAAACATTAAAAAATAACTGACGTTATAAGCAACAACACCATTTTGCTTCAAATGGGAGTTAACTAAGGTAAACTTATTACTTAAAAGGTTCAATAGTTTTCATAATCTGTTTCTTCATTGTCATTCTATCATTAGACACAGGCATACTAGACAAACTGCTAGTGTGTGTGTGTCCTAACTTTATGTTATATCTCTGTCTAATCTTGACGTTTCTACTACGAAGTAATAAAGGCCTGTCCGTTGTAGGTATACCCTGAATTTATACGAAACTTTAGCAGTCAAGGATTGGAACTTATCGCCTTTACTTCGGTCGAAATATGACGTCACTGGCTCCAGGAAAATTATAAATATCTACAGCCATATTCAGTTTAAATTAGATTAGATTGTATTGTCGGAATTTTTTTTATGTAAACCGACACTAACAAATTTCTTAGCTATATATAATATTTATTTTATTCGTAAAAGCATTTTTTCTGTGGAACGTTTCTAGGATTTCATTTCTGAGGAGAGATCGGTGTAAAAACAATCTACATCCGGTTTGTCAACAGTGCGCAAAGCACTTTCTAAAATACATGATAGACCTAGATCCAAATTGAAATTTAAACCGGTACTGTAAAGTTGACTTACTGTATTGTATTCTTATCTCTTATTAGGACCAATAATATTTCATTTTCGCTGAAGTTCACAGTGACACGAAAGAAATTGATTTAGTTCTGACATTTGACGGAAAAATCATATGAATAGAGAACTCTTAGAGGAAAAGAAACTCGATAGTTCAAATACGCTAACTACATAGATAAGCTTCCTTCGAATACTTCTAGAATACAATGGAGTGTTCTCGTTTCAAGCCTCACTTCAGGAGTTTTATTATTGTACATCAATTTTTGATCATAAATGAACACGAAAATACCGACCATCTTTAAGACAATTGTAGGTATTCGTCAGAACAGGTTAGACGTTGTCTTGTCCTAGGTGATGGTGGATGTGAAATGATTTGAACAACAATTAAAGAATAACCGATTATGATGCCATCGTAAATAAAAAATATATACGACTCATTAATATTTCAGTGTAACATTGAGTTACTTTATCGTGTTTGATACGTCTAGGACTAAGACTTTGGCCAAAATCGTTTACCCATAGAGTTGACAAAATTCTCGCGAAAGATTTCAACGCTGTTTTTCGCAAGGTCATCAGAAGGTCGTTACAGTTCCATAGAAGTTTCTTAAATATCTAATGTTCGTCTTTATTTAAGGGTACAGGATAGATAAAGATATAGAAAAGTTCAGGAAAGCGATTCCGTATCGCGTATTTCTATCATCGTGTAGTAATATGCTAAAATACCCAGATAAAATACCCAGAAGCGAAACGAGACAGTAAATAGTATATGATAATAGATATAACTGGCAACACATACATATACAGTTTTCTGTACCAGCAGCACTATTAAAACATAATATAAGAAAGAGAGGCATACAAAAGAGCATAAGCAAGAGTATACACAATGCAGTTTAAATGTATTTGAACACGTAATTTCATTTAAATGTGAAGACGTAACTAATAAGCCAATTGAATTCATCGATGACATCTCTGTGTGAAGTGCGTCTCAACCACGCACCTCGTCATTTATTTATTTATTTATTTAGTTATCTCTGACATTTGACATAGTGTCGACAGTCCACGTCGCATTACCAACATCTACGTTCTTACGCCATTAATATCATGTAGACATTCAGAATAATAAATAGACATGCGCTGACGCACGTAAACCAGAGGAGTAGGCAGAGATTATGGATTTCCATGTGGCGCGATCCTGGCACATGCTTACATGCTCGTCGGTTACGGGTACTTCTCTACCAATCTGATCGATATAAGTCCTTCTGGGACGTCCCCTACATTGCTGCTAACTTTTTCATAACAATTTCACTCCTATTGAATGAAACTAAATTTGAATGAATTATGATAAATATTCAAAAAACGACTTAATCAGAAAGATAATTTTTAGTGGCCAGGGAACATTTAGAGGTACAAATAAAGATACAGGACATAGAAAGTTGCCTAAGTTAAATATCTATCATTTATTTGTGAAAACTTACTCTAAATTTACAATTTTACACGTAACTTAAAAAGACATATATATTCTAATACTCAAACAATCCTATATACAAATTACTGCATTAAAAATAATAAAAACATGAATTCTAACGATTACTGCAGTTACTGCTACGTAGTTGATAGCAATCATTTACTAATATAGTGTCAAGCAACGCCATCTAGTACAAGCAATGTGAACTAACACGAAGCGAATCGTAAAAGAGCACTTAAAAATGAGAACCAGGCGCAAAACGTGATAACGCAACTAAAAACATACGAATATACTATATGAATATATGATATGAAGTTCAAAATAACCTTTACAATTTTTTTTTTAGTATCGTGAATTATTTCATAAAATTACTTGTTTTACACCAAAAACAACTAATAATAAATTACTTGTTACTACACATATAAGAACTTATATTCTTAACATATTATTATATTAAACAGTTAAGTACTGATAATTAACTGGTTAATTTACATAGAGTAATTAAAAGTTGTCGGAGTAACGTGAACGCGGCTCTATACATCTGAAGATAAATAAACACTTTTTAAAGGTTAATGTATTTAAATTTTTACGCCAAAACGTGACAGTTTTAATAGTATTCATAGATAGTAATCCCTTTTAATATTATGGGATTCTTACATTGAACAAATAATAATAAATTTAATCGTGCACTAAAAAAAAATCGATCAATGGGCCTTAAAAAAGCTGGCTAAAGCTTTACAAACCTTTTGTTAGATAAAATAAATCAGTGTTTTTTTTTGAATAAGCTTCTTTGTTATTGTAATATACGAGTACTTTGTACGAAAATATGATCTCAGACTTATGTTGAAACCATAAACAAGTCTAAGATTAGTTTCATAAAAACAGTTACCTTAAAATGCTGATGAGCAGCCTGATCCTCCGCATCATAGATGTGTTTTATGTTCTCTATACGCATCTGCTTCAGTATGCCCGCTACTTCAATCCTGTGCAAGTTAAATCCAATGTTAGTATAATGGGGGTTGGTGACAGGCCGGAAAAGTTCAAAACCTACACAAAATACGTGCTAGTCGTGAAGTGGCGGCAAACGGCCCCAAACTACTACTAAGGTCAAAACCTGCACAGGACTAGAAATATTAAATACATTTAAATTTTCACTGAGACATAATAAAGATTTGTCTTTTCCATCCACGCTTGTCTACTGAGGAGAAAATAAATTACATTTATGCATTAAATGTTTCATAAACTGTCTTTATGTCATATTTATTATTATATACAAGTACAATATAACTATAGTCTCACATGATTTCAAGTTATATGATGTCTCTCTCTCTCTATGGGTAATTTGCTTGAATTGAATTAAAAAAAGGATGATTTCAAACAAAATATATTTGTTTCATCTGAAATCTCAATAAAACCATAACCTACCTGATTCGCATATTCTCCTGTAATCTTCTCAAAGGACCTAAGTACTCCTGTGATCTGCCACCCCGGACCTCAGCAAGTTGATACTCAACATGCTTCACCCTCTCATTGTACAGCTGCTCTCTCAGCATGGAGAACTGGCGCTCCAAGTTTGCTGGAAATCAGTATATTAAAGGTTATACATTGATGAAGTTAAAAAAAAATCTAATGTAAGAAAAATTGATACTGTGTTACTTTTATTTGATTAATAAAGCCATTTTGAAACAATTGATAGTTAAATGTTATTTTGGGTTCAAAATAAGAATTCTATTTGTTGTGATCAATATATCTTCTAATTATTTAGGAAGATACTGTGACTCATCATTTTGCAATGCTATATGACCAAATGTTATGATATACACCACATATGGGGAATTTTGACAATTTATTTTAAATGCATTCACCTGTTCTTTTTTTAAATTTTATTTTAGCTCTCTTTGGATTATCACAAACAAGAAGATTCAAATTTCCAGTTTACTCTTTTTTATTTTGCATATTATGTTAGTTTTTGGGATAAATAGTAAATGTCCTGTTTTTATGTTAAGTAAGCAATGTCAGAATTGAAGAATAAACATTTTGTGTAGCGATCGCATCTCCAAGCATTTCTAATAAGGAGACAAATCTAAGAAAACTCAGTACATAAACATAATATGTTTACCATCATTCAAAGATTATTCACTTAAACTATTAAGCCTAAGGTGTCAGTTTTAGCAGGTTGCGAAGTTGTTGTCATCTAAATGTTTTATTAACCTGCACCGAGAACTACAACATTGACGCTTATACACTAATGTTTGTAAACATAACCTTTAAACGTTATGTCAACTTACACAAATTATCGAGACACTCGTTCCTCCGTCGCTCACACTCACTCTCGTCCATTTCAGAGGAATCATCAGAGTCTGGTTCATCAGCTTCTTCTGCACTGGAATCGCGGTCTGGACCTCTAGACGATCCTCCAGATCTTTCAGTGTCTCCGCCAGACATATCTCCGTCGCCATCACTGTCTCCTTCAACCTTCATAGAAGGCATATTGATTTAGAAATATAGTTAAAATAATTAAGAAAGTTCTAAATTTGTTAGGGTCTAAACTTTCGCTCCGTTACAATTTTTTATACACAAACAGAAGGTAAAATGTCATACGTCAAGATGTAAACGTCACGGCTGTCGTTTGGGGTTACAATATTGAATTAAACTTGTCTATTGACTGCTATATTACTGTTGAGCCTTGACTCGAGCCCCACAGTCACCTATATTAATAGTAATCAGTGTAGACTAAATCACCGTCTGAATCATTAATTTTATAACAAAAGTGGTACGAAACAATGTTATATCCACAACATTGAAAATATTATTTTAACGGGTCTCGGGAATATACCGTAAATTAAATGATTATGACAAACATTTCTATACTAAATAAAGATCATTGCATTGCATAAGGAATTTCTTTAACATAGTTTTTTTTTTCTATGGGAACAGATTATCGCAATTTCGGTCGGGCAACATAGTCGAGCAGAGCGGCCCGCTCGCCCTTGGTTCTTCAAAGTGTGTCTTGTGCATCGAGTGCCTCAATAAAGTGGTAGGCAGAGTTGCAATTAGTGCATCCACTTTTTAGGTGAGCCTACCGCCTTATGGGGCACAAATTCCAAACTCAGGGCTGATACTAAGTAAAAAAAATCCAAATATCAATTTTTCCCAACCCGAGAATCGCACCTGAGACCCCAGTATTGCAGCTTTACCATATACGTAATACATTACTGCATATTTTTCACACTACTAATGTACTACACTGCTTGTGGCTAAAATGGTAACGATTGCACCTACACGATAGTTTCGTGTAAGTAGTGCGTACCTTCTTACGATCAGTACGCCACTTAACATCAGAGAAGAGAGTAGTCAAATTTATTTTTGTTTGAATAATGAGTGGATTCAGCATATCCAAGAATAAACTACTGGTTTGTACCAGTTATAAATTCATAATAACAGTTGTAATTAAGTTTGAATATTGTGGTGGAAATTAAAGAAATTCATTTATGATATTAAATTTAATAGGTACTCTATTATTTACACAGAATTGTTCTCTATTAACATGTTTTTATAATATATTTATTATTTATTCAATTGTTAATATTATTTACAGAGCTATTTATAAATTAGATAATATCAATACTGTGAAATCCCGACAAATCCGTGTTTGTTCGAGGACGCGCATAAAGTGTTGCCATGTCCACGAACCTCATGCGCGTCCCGACCAACAATTAAAATACACAAAGATAGAACAAAACAGTTAACAATTTTAGCACCTCCACAGGCTATATTTGAATTAATTCTCTGATACACAATAACTTACAGATTAGAATGAAACGCATTTCCACAATCAATTTAAAAAAACAACACTATTACACCATATCCCAAAAATCAGCACACAACAATGTGGTCACTATCAGACATACTACAAATATACAGATTAAAATAAACATCGTTAATTTATAATTGTGATAACTTGGAACGAAAAATCAACACAACTCCCCACAATCCGCCGCAGCCATTTCGTATTTGGCACTAAAACATTTGGAATGCACATTTTTACCTACTTACAAATTAATTGTTATGCAACTATTTATCAAATTTTAAAATCGTGGACTTTTAAAAACTCTCTTTATAAATAGTTTTTAAAACATTACTTTTATTAACAAATTAAGTACCGCAAATAATATTATAATCGATTCTAATAAATTCAGATTTGATTAAAACTACGACTGGGTAAAATACGAACAAAATAATCATAAATTTCATTCAATTCAATAAAATATAAGACTATAATATTGAAAAGAATATTTAAAATTTTAACAAATCCCTACCGATATTATAGGTAAACTAGAAACGTTTAGTGACAAAATTACCTCAAGTAATTTCAAAATGTTAAAATGGTTTCAACGTCAACTGTTACTTTTGAAATATCTGCCATAGATGTTCATACCTCCAGATACCATGTTCCATACAAATTCAAATTTAACATTAAAAAAGGACTATATATTTTTTTTAATATGTCTAATAATAGATTATTTATTAGTAAAATGTGATGTTCGTGTACTTTTCGCGATTTCATAGTAGCCAATTTGCGACTTTATGTGACTTCATTTTCGGCGGTTAGGTATCCTGAGGTATGAAACATCTTTGCTTTCCAAATACGTAGTACAAAATGGCGGATGTCATTTAAGCAGTTTTCGATATACAAAAAGTTGTAAAGTTGAAGAGGTAAGCGGCAAATATGTTTACATTAAAAATAGTATATTTCACAAATAGGAATTTCAACTTGGCTATTATTTAATATAAAAACAGATATGTCGTTGTACAGTAAGTGATTACAGGGATATAAAATATTGCTTCTCTACTCACTATTATAGCGATATAATTTTAGTCAAATTTATTTCAATGAGATAAATTTTCTATCCGAAAGAGAAATATCCTTCGTCTTAAAAGGAGAAATTCACAAAGGCTATCTACTTATGATTTTTGAAAAATTCTATATTTTTATTTCTACTGTATAAATTTTGACAATAGATAAGTTTATGGTTAATAGTTTTTTTTTACTTATTTTAAAACGAACTATAAATTCCGTAGCGTTATTGTTAATGTCGAAATAATTTAAATTAATTAAAGGCACATCACTGAAATTTACGGCTTCAGAAAATAGAAAAGGGTAGCATCTGTAAACAAATATTTTACATGAAAAACTTGACGAGGTAAAGAGGTTGATTCTAATGTATCCCAGTCTAACTTTATTATTCAGCTTAATTTATAGACAAACAATCACAGAAAATATATGCAAGTCTCACCAATGTATTTTTTTCTTTTCGACAATTTGTTTATTAACATAGAAGCTACAAAAATGATTTTTTTTAAATAAATTGATATTGACATTATGACTCATTCGTATAATTTGCTAAATAAGGAAAAGTATTTGCTTTTTCAAATTTTAACATGTCATAATTTTTAATTACTATTTATCTTGAAACAAAGAACACGCGTTTGATAAATATTTTGGACGTTGCGCATTTTCCAATTAAATTGAATGAATAAAATGTTAACAACAGTTTTGAACATTTACAACGTTTACGAATAAGGCAGTATATTTGTTATTTTTTTATCCCAACCAGCTATCTATATACGATAACCGCAGATTTTATTTAATCCTAGAATAAGACCCCGGGGCGTATTTAATTATTGCATTATACTGTCATGACTGAAATTTTTTTTTTACTAGTTCTTAACTGCCTTGACTGGTTATCTTCACGGAATTGGTATATTTGTAACAAAGCAAAATTTTCGGAAGACTTTGATTTGACCCATTTAAAGCTTAGGATAAATTATTTTGTTTCTAAATCTACACCTTTCTATAAAGTTTATTTTTTACAAGAAATTGTATAAAGAAAAATAAAAGAATTGTAAGTAAATTGAAAGTAACAAGTATATAAGATATCAAATGACAAAAAAAAACTAGATGTTACAAAAATACCGTTTCCGTGCATTTAAATTCATATCTTACTCGAGTTTCGTAATTCGAAAGACTTGTAACGGTTACTCTCTACTTATCGATAGTCGCGGTCGGTCGGCACTCATTCGGCCCGAGCAGCCGAACCGGTTTCCAAATCCAAACGTTTACCTTCAGGCAAACAAGGTAGCTTTGGGAACACATCACAATATTTCACATCCAGTTTCTGTCACTGATCATACCGCTGCCGGCGGGCGCGATGCCCCTGCCGCGCCCGACGTTCATGTAAGCGAGCAAATGTAAAACCATTCGCTGTGCCGTTCGATACAGCTCGTATAGTATCGATATACCGAATCGTATAATCGATTTATCGTAAACATGGAGAGTTCGATTGGCGCCAGTGTCGGTGGCGGCATTGGTGTCCCGCGCGGCGCTGGTGTCGCGGGCCCGCTAGGTCTGCTTGAGCCAGTGCGCGGGCACCCACTGCGGCTCGCGCTCCAGACTGTTGATCTCGTTCAGCAGCTGCTGGTAGGCGCGCTGCGTGTCGTTGTTGATGATGATCATGTCGAACAAGTGGCCCCAACGCAGCTCCATGTCTCGCGCCGTCGCTATTATCTCTTTTAGTTCTTCCTCCTGTTGACAAAATATACAAATTTATCCAGACTTTTTAACAATAGCGATATTTAAACTAGACCCTACTTATGATGCTGATGTTTATATGGGAGGATTAAACTGGGAGGATTGTTTGTTAAACAAGCGTCATTTTTTATACTATGACAGGGTGTTCTATCATTAATAAAGCATTTTCTGTATCTCGGCAGAGTTGGCTTAGTCTAGGTCTAGGTGTGCCTCTTACAGACCTTCACTGATGATATGGATATATTAGTTTATCTCTCAACATACTTCACCGCGTACCTTGAATGCCTCCCCGTTGCGTATCTTCTTCTGCCGCAGTTTCTCCAGGCTGGGCGGCGCCACGAACACGGTGTAGGGCTTGAGGTCGGAGGCGCGCAGCAGCCGCAGCGACTGCGGGTGCAGGTTCAGCACACAGATCTTACCCGAACTCACCACCTCGCGGATTGCTTCCAGTGATGTACCTACATATTTAATTATGTTTTTAATCATTTTGTTTTCTTTCATTGTTATTCTGACGAAGGTATGGTTAATAATCATCATGCTGGGATGGAATGTGTATGTTGCCTGTCCCTCTATGAATTTTGATTGGATTTGTATGCAATCAAATTAATATAATATCATATAAAAAGTAACCACACTAACTCGAGTATGATGAAAACAAGAAATTTCTAAATAAACTATGGAAATGTTTATTAAGAAAATCATAAATCTTTAGACTAAGAAGTGGACATAAAAGGAGGTATAATGAAATCCCTTACCGTAATACGCCTTCTCGTACTCCCCGTGCTCGACGAACTTCCTGTTGAGTATGTCGGCCTCGAACTGCGTGCGGGAGATGAAGTGGTAGTCCTGGCCGGGCACCTCGTGGTCCTTGCGCGGCCGGGACGTGTCTGCGAACATGGCAACACTCGGGTTAAATTAATATACTCGGATTTTACTATTTTATTGAAAAAAGTAGAAACACTAGCATAGAAGTTAAGTGACTTAACTTTAGACATCAACGAGCAGATGAACAGTCATGAAATATCACGGAAATGGAAGGAAGAAAGAATTCTAGTCCTTCCTTTCAGTTGATAGACTTCCTTCATTGATCGCCATCTATTAACTTCTTCGCACAAGTTTGTGCGGTCGTGGTAGTTCACCGACTGAGAGGGAGCGTTCAAGTGACGGCTGCCCCGTCGTTGCCGCTGGTCAATGTATGGCGCGGTATGACTCACGCGGCACGGCGGCGGCGAAGCGCGCGGCGTCCTCCATGAGCCGCTGGCGCAGCTCGTGCCGGCCGATGTTGGGCGGCCCGATCAGTACTATGGGCCGCTTGTGCGACGCGCGCGGGTAGTACAGCGCTACCTCCTCGTATGTCAGGATCTCTTCTTGCTCGTACTCTGGGTAATTAAACAAACAAACATATTAAAGGAAAAAAGTTAATAAACTCTTAAAACGCTGCATTTATTTCTTAGAGAAAGAGTACAAAATGACAGAACTATGTATCTCGTGTTCCCTTACCCTCTCCGGCGGAGGTGGAGTACAGCGGGTAGCCGGCCTCGCTGGTGGCCTTCTTGCCCTTCTTCTTTCGCGGAGGCTTCTTGGCGCAGAGCAGCGTGCCGCCCTTGCGCGGCTTGTCGCGCGCCGCCACCTCGCCCGCCAGCGTCAGCTTCATCGACTCCCGTCTGAACAGGAAGTGTTGTTATTTATTTTAACGAAACGTAAAGAGTTTATAAATTAACCGTATATTATGAACTAGAATTAAGCTATAGAGCTTTTTGATCATAACAACTAATCTTGATAAGTTGTTAAGGTCGTACAAATCCTCTCAAATAGTGTAACTCACTGGTGTTGGAAGGCCTGACTGGGGATCAAGCCGGCCAGCGTCTGGTCCTCCTCGCCCTCGCGGAAGGCTTGCCACCAGTTGGGGTCGTCGCGGCTGATCACGTGCAGCACGTCGCCCTTCTGGAAACTTATGCCTGCAACAATATAGAAATGCTGAAAGTCGTATATCACTCAAAACTGTTGATAAAGCACTAGCCAGATGAGTAAATGATATGAGAAAGTGCAGGCGGGATATGTATGCGATTGGCGCACAGAAAATAATGAAGTGACATAAAAAGTTAGTCTTGTTAGTATTCATTGTAGTTTCATAGCTGACCTAGTTCTCGACAGGGTATGTACACGTCGTCTTCTGGGTCGTAGTCGAAGTGCGCGCGCACGTGTAGCACGCGGTGCGCGGCGCGCGGCTGCTGTGAGCTGCGCGTGCTGCCCGCCGCCAGCACGACGGTGAGCGTGCCCGCCAGCGCACCCAGCACCTGGCACACCTCGTGCACAGATTTGCCGCGCATCGACACACCGTTCACTTCCAACAGCTGAAGCACGTTAAACAATAGCTTCTTATAGCACCAATAGTACAAGCACTAAATAATATAAGGTCGTCATTTTAAATTCTATTTTTATTTAGTTATTCGTATGTATGTACGTTGCATCGTAACCTCTTTAAGCTTAAATAGCTCTACTAAATTTTAAGAGTGAGGTGTCATTTGATTCATATTCTTTCCTAGAGTGCCATAGAATTCATTTTCATCATGCTCATGATATCAGCATAAAATTAGGATAACGAAAAATCATTGTCGTATCTTTTTTTGAAAGAAATTGTAACTTATTTCTAAATATTTGGATAAACGGCGTGGGTAATTTGCGAAAATGTTCCATACCTCATCTCCTTCATGCAGCAGGCCGGACTTCTCCGCGGCGCCGCCGCGCACTATCCTGCCGATGATGACCGCCTCGCCCTCGTTCCTCACGGTGGCACCTGCAGACAACACAACACACGTCACGAACAAAAAACACTAAAGTTGAATGAAATGAATTAAAATTGAAGTTGAACTGAATTATTCTTTTACCAGAGTTTAGACGAAGACTGTTCGTCAAAAGTATTGTAACGTAAGCTGTAATGGCGATTAGTACTTTGTATTTTAATGGTATACAGTTACTCAGTTAATATTTTTGTATTTTCGAAAGAGAGTCGAAGAAAATGGCTGAAGGATTGACCAAATAAGTCACAAAGTACTGAATTTAATAATTTTCAGTAACGTAATGCCAGTCCTCAATATAATTCCGGGCGCAGCAAGTCTCATGTGCAGGCTATTTATTACCGACGTCAACAACGCGCCGTGCGATTCACGTGAGGCAATATCACCTGTGCATACGAGATTAAATTACGTCGCCCCGAGCCAAACGTGGGGGTTTACGTTTAGTTAGTGTTAGTTTAAAACGTTTAGTGACTAGCGCCAGGTGGCACATATTTGACAACACGCTTCATCTATTTCTTTATGTTATTAACGTTAAAATTAGACTAAGTTTAACAACGTCGTCAAATACGTAACAGACATTCATCAATTGTGGTCTTGCTTTTAAATAACATCATACGGCTTTAGTATAGTATCTCACCGAGTGGTTCATTGGTCTTCTCGATCTTGATGATCTTGATCTGGTCGCTGGCGTCGTCGGCCGCGAGCCCCTTGTCTCCCTTGTGGTCCGCGTTTCCAGTCTGCGAGAGATACAATAAACACATTTTATACAATTATTTATCGTCAATACAACGTTTAGAAACAACTCTTACCTCTTATTTTTAGTTTAGTATACTAAGTTTCTGCTGGGTTTCCGATTCACTTAAAACTTCAACTACTGAACTTGTTTCCGGTACAAACCATTCACCTCGTCTAAACTTTCTAAACAACTAAACGAAAGCTAAACTCCAAGAATTGGATAACCAGTAACTGACCTTATGTCTCTTCCCCCTCGAAAAGCAGGCGGGGTCGAGCAGTGCGGCGGCCTGGTCATGTGCCTGCGCGAGGCTCTCCAGCTCAAGGCTGCCCAGCAGCGTGAGCAGCTCAGCGCCCAACGCCGCGCTCTCACTGCCCGATGCCGCTAAGGGTCCTAGTGTGTCTATGCACTGAAAATAATACAATTTCTTATAACTATCAAGCAGTTTGATATCGCTGGAAGAATGCTGTGGAGCTTGAACTACGCCAATTCTATGCCGAAAGGAAGTGTAGCGAGATAGGCGGAGGTGGTGTGTTCTTGTGTCGGAGACCAAGAGCCACTTTGAGTCGTTGTGCCAGCGCAGCAAGTATTAAGGACTTTGTCCACAGACATATTGCATTAATTTAGGTAATGCTTGTTAATCTAGTCTTTGGTCTCACAGCATTATGGTGTAACGCTACATGGTTTTCTACAAGTTACAGAAAGAGGAACTTTCAACTTTACATAATTCAACATAAACAAGTAATATCAAATCAAAAGAAATTTATGAAATCGCCGGGAACTCTTGCTTCTTGTTACATTTTTTACGCCTTTACTTTTATAAATCTTTATATCATTACTTGATATAAAATAAGAAAGACTAATCGTATGTGATAGTACATTGGTATTATGCAGACAGTAAAGAAGAATTCTTGAAACAAAAATGGCAAGAATGTTGAACGTTTGTAAGCTCGTACAAGAGCGGCTTAAGGTGTCTTCACATTCCGTAAGTGCTCTCACACTTAAATAATGTGCCGACCAGAACGTACTTGCTATATTAAAGTTATTTCTGCAAAGTTTTTTTTAAATAACTTCTTGATACATTTTTGACGTAATCGTAACTAATATTAGATCAAGCCTTTGTAAGCTTAGGTTATAAATCTTAAGTAACTATTTGACATTTTTTACTCTGTTATTACAAAGCATAGTGAGTACGCTACTTGTACGCAATGAGTTAGATTGGGATGATGCGAGGAATTTTGACCAACATTTACGACATACTTTTAAGTTTATATCATAAATTGAGATATTGTATAATTTCCTTAGAGACATAATGAATATTTATAACTATCTGATCAAAGTATTCCCTCTGGGGAGCTTTAAAATTAAATTCCTAATAAAGTAAGACGACTGGAGGCTTTAGAACGTCCCGTCACAACCTCGTGCCGCCCCGACGGCTGGCTCGTATTAAATATCGGAAAATTTAAATCTGAAACTAATCTGTGAGCGATGCTTTTAGGATGTTTGATAGAAACGAGGGGGTGTACGGCGCCGTTTCAATTATAACCAGATATTTCTAGTTTAAACTAGTATATAGTAGCGAAATTAAATGACTTTATTTATACTTTAACTGTTTTTTGAAATCACAATTAAAACAATGTTAACTTTATTAATAGCAGTAATGAGATGAGATAAAACTCACTTAAGGATCAAGCTAACTTAAGGATACTCAGTTTTTAATTACCTATATCTTAATAGCCTTTAAGCTGATTAATGGTAGCTAACTAAAAAGGTGTAGTTAAAACATCACCACCTTTATTATCATAAGAAAATTTATGAGAGAGTGGAATAAAAAATGCTGTCGACTCTATCACTCTTCAAAGATATTTTTCAGTATAACATACGTCTCTAAGCCTGTCCGCGGCGCGTCCCACGGGCGGTGGTAGAGGCCGCACCCGTAGCACGGCAGAGCGCGTGCGCAGTGCCGCGCGTAAGGGGCTGCCCGCGCCCGCCAGCAATGCCGCCGCGCCCCGCGTCGTTCCCGCAGCGCTTGAGCCGGCCGCCTGCAGCGCCGACTGCAGCCGGGACAGTGCCGCTATCACATCCTCGTAGTCTGGAGCAAGGAGGTTGAATATAGAATATCTTTTGACTAGATTATCGTATAAAAAGTTAAGAAATGTACGCTTTTTATTTTACTACATGTGCACAATAACACGATGCTTACTCGTCCATCACACTTTTTCTATCCTTGAATTTGCTATATAAACTCCTGGTACATTCTAAAGGAACGCTATAGTCAAAAGATCTTAAGAATTTTTGAATACCGTAATGTATTTTTTAAGTATCTAAACGAAATATAATATTTTAGGTAGTTCGGTCAAGAAGATAAGATCTGTATAATCGATAATGTCTGTATGTGTCCAGTATTTATGGTTTGAAACTTTTTCTTTATCTTTTACACGTCCTTATCGTTTGGTAAAGGCTGCCGTAAGACTTCTTCGTATACTACCAAACAAATCTTGGTATACAAGGGTTCAAGAGATCCTTATTCTCTTATCGGTGATATCGGGAAAAATTCTTATCTCATCAACACGTAACTTATCAACGAATGCCTGGTATGACAAATGGCTGCACAATGCCTTAGTTTACATGTTTATTATAATCTATGATAAAGATATCAACTGTTGTACCGACATTAAAAAGAGGTAGTCATTGTATACTGAATTAACAACTAAAAATAATATTAATTATAAAATATACTCCGCACTATGTGCGAAGCCGGGAGCAGTCGCTAGTGTCAAGAATAATAATTTTAACTAATTTAAAATTATTAATATGACGATATAACATATGCAAGCCTCAGTGACGCAGTTGTATATTACAGTATGGCTCCATTATTGAACGTCTCGGGTTCGATTCGTTCGTTCGTGCGATTTCAAGGCCGAACAAAGTGATGTTGGGATTTTTCAACTTTCAGCCCCGGAGTTTGGAATCTGTGACCGATATGGCGATAGACACGCCACTTATCACATCATGAAACGGGAAAACATACGGCGAAGTATGGGTGCACTAATGTAATCTCTGCCTACACTTTCGAGGAACACAGGAGCATGTTCGACGATCCGCAAAAGAAATCAATACCGGCAGCATTACAAAGAAATGAACTAGCATTTTTTTTTCCACGGACTACTATTTTAATTGGGAAGGATATTTCTCAGCGCTAATTGTCGTGTTACGAGAGGTGGCGTCCGTTCTCATAGCTATAAAGCCTCCATTCAGGAGCCAGTTAAATAATTAACTAGCTTTTATCCTTATCGTGTTGAAAGCTCATTAGCAGTTTGTTTTCTTTCATAAGTTTCATCCCTGGGGATTGTGGGAAAAATTGCTGTCATTTTATATTTCTAGTTATAGGTTGATGTCTACTAATTTATTCGGTAAGAATTGCCTAATTTATTCGGTAAGAGAATAAATCAAACGGAATGAATTCTAACATAAAACTAACGGCGGTGTTATCTTTGCGAGGAATTTGCCTCTCGAAAATAGAAGTCTTTGATAGAGAAACGATTACAAGTTTAGAGGAAACGAATTGCGAATATGATGTAAATAATAATTATATTTAATTATTAAAAAATATTAGACAGGAGATATAATATAATGGGTCTTAAAATAAGACGTAATATTTGAATAAAAAAAGAAGGTAGCGCCCCGTTCCTTTAGGTTTTCTGAATTGGATTTTTAACCAATCATATTTGTAATTATAACGCGTGTTAACCATTTTCATTTAACGTAAAATTAGGTTCTACTTTCAGCCGATAATCGGCCACTGCTGGTTTTCTCTATTAGCCGTCAAGTTTGACTAGACCGTTAGTTTTCACTCACCAATGACCGTGTAAAGTGGTGAGACCTCATCGCTGAGGTCGTCCTCGTACGCGTCGTTGACGAAGGCCGTGCCGGCGGGGGTCGACTCGAGCGCCTGCAGCTTGTGCGAGCCGCGCAGCGACGTGCGCAGGAACTCATTCTGCGCCGCGATGCGCTCCTCCGCTTCCTTACGTTGACGGAGCTGCTCCTGTAGGAAGAACGAAACGTTACTATTTTATTTAACTAGTTATTATCTAATTCTAAATACAGGACAAGGACCATGAAAAACAACATTTCTGTGATCATTTTAAAAGAATAGCTTTCGACCTCTGGTTAACCTCAATTACAATAAGCAGTTTGAAATATAATTTAAGGTGTAATTACTATATCCATAGCGGAGAACTTGATCACAGTACTAAGAACATTTCGTCTGTCATCTTACGTACGTACGTACGCAAGTAACAAAAGAGAACGCGAATATTTAAAAAAGAATGAAATTCATAATTTTTGTACTATCCCAGAAACAATCCAAGATAGAATTACATGATCAAAAATTCAAAGGAAACAAAATCATTTTCATTCGGTTTTACATTATGATAAAGAAAGAAACAACAATCTTAAAACATTCGTTAATCTACATTTCATTTAATATCATGGTAATTACGCAAAGCAATAGATCTAAAGTCGTAGCGAAATCTCACGCGACTTAAAACTGAAGACTTTGTGATGACGTCACGATTCGCAAGGCATTCGTTGTGTAATTGATTACACCCGGCAGGCTTCGTCTGTTGTGTAATGCCTACGGCTGGAGGCTGAAGATACGTTTGGTATGAACAGTCTAAATAGATGTACATGGAGAATTTATATACTAGGATTAAATCCTAGACGATGGGAAGAACAGGAGTGATGCACTTCTTTAAAAGAAAACGGCAGTGAGTTTGTCAACCGTTTAGTTCACTTCAGGCGAAACCGAAAAAATGATCGCTCCCTTCTTGTTCGATGCAGTCTGGAGTTTCATTGAAATTTTTTTAATTTTTTTTAATGTCCAAATATGACGTTTTGTTTTCCTTAATTTAATCCTTAATGACACAAAAAAGTGAACAAATGTTTTTCGTGAGTAACCTTATACTATGACTTATAATTTTCACATTAATATTAAATTATTAATAAGCTTAGCAAATTATATAAATTGCCAATCTACGAGCAAAAAGTGAATACTATATCAATAATCGACTTCAATACAATTAAATATTTATTAATAGCAAGATACATTCGCAGCGATAAACAGAACAATATGATACAGCCTTAGTGTGCGCGAAAGGGATGGAGATAGGTGTATGACGTCAGTGCACTTGCGTCATTGAGAAGCTAGGGTTGCTAGCGTTTTTTGAAGAAAAATATAATTTTTAAATTTGTAAAATACAGAACTTGTTCTAATTTTGGAAAATTAAAATAATAACAATAATTACTTGGGCCATCTTATTTTCAAAATAATTATAGGTATCCATACAATTTAATTAAAAATATACTAAAATAATTAACTTTCAAATCAATAAATAGATTTTTTTATTTTTGTGAAGTATGACAGAGTCATCGTAAATTTCTAAACGACTAGTATAATGCAATAAGATATTGATATGTAATATTTTTTTTACCCGTGAGAACCCTAGTTGTAGTAGAAAGACGCGGTATGCCGCGGCCTCGGGCACCGCTAAACGAATGCGCTTTAATTTAATAATTGAATAAAATAACGAGGAGTCTATGGTTCTTACAGAATACTAAGCTAGAAAAACTGCAGTATTCCAGTTAGTCGACGTAGTATTTGCTTTATTTCAATTCGATTCTTAGCCAGAGAAAAATATTGTACCATTCCTTTGAATAACCTTTGAAAATATTGAAAAGGGGTTTGCAATATCAAAGATTGTTAATGTTGAATAATATTGATTATTACAACTCCACCTTTGTTATTTTACTTTAAAAATTATAAAGGAGTATTTTTCTTTTGTTTAGGCAAAAAGAAGACGAATAAGTGTCCAAGTCATTAAAGATAAAAATATTATTTGTACTTCAGGGTAGATTTAAATTTTTATCTAAACTTGTCGCTACACTTAATGCAATAAACCCATTGTTTAAGGTCATAGCGTCGCAAATGTCTTCCACTCGAGCATATTTTATTGCAGCTATGACATTCCGGTGTGCAATGATAAATATACCCAGCGGAGCGGACAATACAGCCTTTTTATTCCTCGCCGATGACGTCCGCTGTTTGTTTTAAGTGTTGTCATT
>JAABKM020000006.1:63844-75288 GCA_016277805.2 Papilio aristodemus | reverse complement strand
CATACCGATTGACGTAAGGCTGCTATAACTATTAAATCAAGTTTAAAAGTTCTCAATTGTTATAAAGTTAAATTTTAAATTTAAATAAAGTTCGGACAAAGGAATTCGTCGAAATGGTCCATGAATCTCGAGCGCTTGTAGCGCTGATAAACATCGGCGACACCTACAGCACTGGAATGCTACAGCTGCAGCGGGAGATTGTATTTGCATGTGGTATGTGTTGCACTGTTACTTCATACCGCAGGCCCCGGCGGGGGGCGGAGCGCGGCGGGGAGCGGAGCGGGCGGTGACCTTCTCATACTGCATGCTTCACTTGAACTTGAAATCGTTTTTGTGTGCGTTGTTTATGAATTCAAAATGTCTAGTCGACTTTTCTTCTACTTCCGACACGCAAAAATAACGAAAGAGTGTGGTGGAAAATGTAACGACCATTTTTCATTATTAATTATCTTAAATTTCTGTTTTTACAATGTAAATTTGACACGATAGTACAAGCAGCGTCTCCGCAACTCAGATGTAACGTCAGTCACTTTAGGCACAAGTTGCCAAATACTTATCACATCTTGGCTCAGAATAAGGCCTAAGTTAATTCAATCTCAGTACATTGAGTGAATTAAGTTTTATGATACGAAAAACATTTTTTAATTCTGATTTCCTTTTTACTTTTTAGACGAAGAAATCATATAAATACAATTATTAATATTTTTGGTAAAAAGAGAATGTACTTTATAGCGTGCGGACAGAAAGTAACATGTTAATAACTAAATGAGCTTATCCGTGTAGTGTTGTAGTGTTGTAGGTTTTCCAACCGTCAACTATTTAATTATAGCCATTTTTAATGTTTAGAAATCGAACAGGACTTGAACAAATCGTTTCCTGACAAATTGTTCGGCGGAAACATTTTGCGGATTTCTTTTCTGTTACACGGTCACAATTAATAACTACTAGAAGTTATTTAATCTTAATTTAAAAAAGAGCTCATTCTTCAGATGTTTATTTATTAATTTTAGTTTATTTATTAAATTAATAGTGATTGTGATTAATTTGTGTTAATTTATAATGGATGTTAATAAATGTATTCCATAGCACGCAAGGTTCGCGCGCGATTGATGAACAAGGAGGAAGGGTTAAATGTGCCCTTATTCAATTTCTTTCTTTTAAACATCGTAATCAATGCTAACAATTTAATAAGATTCCAACTTACAGTTGTACGACAAGTTCTCACTGACGCAGTACAGCAGCGTGTATTAAGATTAACTTATTAAGATTCTGAAAAACACAAGGTAATTTATTCCTTCACAGTGCGCGCACTGCGACCGGTGATCGAGTCCGGTGCATTAACTTAAGGTTAATGTTATGCCAAAATATGAGTTTCTGTCAGTTTGCAGTCGGCGGGAAGTGGCCCTGCCGGTAACACGCGCCTTCCTTCCTCGTCGTGCGTAATGTTTGCAGGTGTCATTAAATTTCGTGTTTTACACGAGATAAAACGACATCTAAGCCTCGGTAAACTATTTTAATGTAATTGTGTAATTGCAAGGACTTGTGAGTTCCCATGTCGGACGGCGGATACCATTATGTCGACGCGGCCTCCTCCACTATGACGGTCGCCGCGACCGTTTCATTTATTTCTTGTATCTCTTAAGAATTGTTTTACTCTACGCTACGAGAGACATCCCCGCGAACAGTCCACACTTATAACTACTGCCGACCTAAATTTAAGATTTTGAAAATGGAATTTATTACAGGTCTTCTGGACATTAGTGCAGCTGTGGTTTCCGAGTCGTAGATCAAAGACAAATGTCCACTAACTGTCCGAAGTCTTTCTTTGTAAGTGTACATTGAGTTTTTTTTTATTTTCTTTAGTAAATATTAGCAATAATTTAGTGAAACCGTATCAGATAATCTAACTAATTGCATAACAGAGCGTCTCGTCTGCTGCCTATGGTAAACACTGGCACTGTTTTCCCACGGAGACGACGGCGGGGGGAGGGGGGGGGGACCGACCCGGCCGCGCCGCGCCACCAGTCACGCACCAGTCGCTGGACTCGCTCCAGTAAACTCTATATTTGTTTAGTTTTGATGTGTGTAAGATGGTAATAAAATAGCGCCTCACTTGTTACTCGCAGGTGCGAAAACAATGTTTCTAACTTGTTTGTGTCTAAACACCAAGTTTACTTCTAACTATAGCAATCAGGGTCGGACTATGCGATCTTAACCTGCCCCCTCCCCCAGTTCGGTAACGTCAACATAATAAGAACTCGAGCCAAGGCTCTCGAGGAACTTCTAGTTACTTTAAATAGATTTAAAAAATAACCTTAACACTGGCAGGCAACACATGACGTTATGTATTCGCCTGCCGTCTTGTTAAGAAGTAGACAAGTAATTAGTTGTTTGTTATGAAGTGCAGCGACGGCATCAGCATGAAGGCGCGGGCGATGGCGTTGTGCATGCGAGGCGGCGCCCCGCCCGGCCTTGAGGGTGCCACGTGCATGCAGATCGTCCTCAGCCAGTGACACCGTGTCGAGCAAGCTATGTTACATGCGACACGTAATGCATCATATGCTACGATGTTGGAATAAATATTATATTAAAATAGTAGTAATTTTCGATTGTCATCAGATACGTGCCTATTGAACAGCAGCCGGTTTCGGGTACCTTCAAATCGGTAAACTAAACTCAAACTTATGTTACTTAAAGGTATACCATAATGGCCAAAATAATGGCCGAGTCGAGGCTCCCGAGGGAGCCATGGCGCTCGGTTACTTCTAAGGGAGTTCAAGCTGAGCGTCTCTTGCGTTCAGTCGCTCCCGGCGCGGTGAAAGTGTACCACACGACCAACACTAATACGACAGTCACGATAAAAAAAATTCACAATAAAATATGCCGCTACCTTTAATTTTTATTTCGTGTGTTATATTATACATTATCTATTTTTTTATTAACTTTCTCGTATTATTCGTACTGCGATGTAGTTAATATTATTTTTAATACGTTTGTTGTCTGCCGGCAATAGTGGTCGATGAACTGTATTCTATTTTTGGTCGATTTCCTTTTTGCAAATGTAATGTAGTCATTGTATTGTTGGTTGTATTTATTGGTTTACGAGTATCAATAATCATACATGTATCATTATTTTTAAAGATTGTAAGCCAACGCACTAACAGTTCGTCATTTAGTAGATAGACTCTTTGTTATATAGCCGAATAAAGAGGACATACAGTACAAGTATCCTTTACAGTACAGTTAGGTAGTCCAACGTCGAGAAGGACGTCAATTGACTAATCCGACTCGTCACAACTACAATGTGTAAACATCCTAAGTGCAAGGTAGAAACCCGGAAAATGGAAGCCGAACACACAACTCAGACGTTCAATCATTATCATTTGTTGTTTCGTTTGATTCCGGAACATTCCACGGTTAATCCGCGATTAGCGATGACTGCATTGATGACATCGGCGCTGACAGCAATACCTAATGCACACACGAAGACATTGCGACCGCCGCGGCGTGCGGGGCGTGCGGGGTGTGCAGACCGTGCGGACCGTGAGGGCCGTGCGTGGTGTGCGCGGGGCGCGGAGGGTTTGTCGATAAAGATAAGCGACAGAGGTTAGATTGCCGGATCGCCGAGTGTCGTGATAAGGCCGCGATGAGTCAAAGCGATTCCAGCGCAAACAATCATATCAAAAGGAAAACAGCGCTGCGATAATATTGTGTTTATCGAACGATTGTTGAAGCAAACTTGTGCCTTTTATTTGTACAATAAGATCTTGTTTATATACAAATGATGTTATTGGATCTTCTCTGACCGCGCGACTCCGGCCTCAAGCGACCATCAACACTTCTTCCGGAGTCCTGGCAGCGGGTTCGTCCACTAGGACTTCATTCAATTTAGTTTAATCCTCGGTATATTTTACCCGATGTCCTATAGTCTGTGTAGCCTCGTATATTGTACACTCACGAAATTTTTTTTCGCATTCGAGTTTCCCTGTGTTACCTTATTTTTGTTTTTTCGAATCCGATGTCTGCGTACAGAGTACAGACTCGCACGTCTCGGCGGAGACCTGGAGCCGCTGTACAAATCAAACATGACCGCATTGAGGTTTATTTTGTATTGCCGACATGTGACACGAGACGAATGTCGCACGCAATACTATGGTAAAACACGAGGCTTGCAATATTTTACCACAGAGCTTTTAAACAATTTACCAGAAACCGTTACAATTATCACCTAATAATAATAGGTGATAACACACTGTCTTCATCACGTCTTCATCACGTCTGTGACGAGAGCTTCATTAACACGAATGAAGAAGATAAATGTGAATTTCACAAGACGTGAAAAACATACAGAATAATCTCAGTGACAACAAGCATACAGTTAAACTGAGACTTAAATGTAATGTCGTTGGATAAACGAAGTCCCGTTCCGCGAGTTGACGCGCGCTGCATTGCTGATCGTAGACTGGTCGTCGGCGCACGAGGCACACGACAGCCGGGGGGGTTCATTTGTTTTCAATTATTATCATAGATCTTAAATCAAACATTAAATATGAGCATATTTGATGTGTAGATACTCTGCGACGGTACCAATACTGGAGTGCCGTTGGTCGTCTTGCGGCGTACGGAATACGGACCGGTGCAATATTACACTTATTACGGTATCGATGTAAAATGTATTCGTCGACCTATCGATTATATTTAGTGGTAAATGCCTGCGGCCGCATACCAATATTTATATACATAAATTCATTTTTATCTGTTACGTTATTTATTTTGACTGCTCCGGTCTCAGTGTTGTATCACGGTAGGGCTGAAATGCCGAGGTCTCGGGTTCGAATCGGTTCGGTTATACAGGAGATACGCTCGCCCCCTATTAAAAAAAAAAGCACTAGTTGCACCTCTGCCTACCCCTTCGGGGGACACTGACGTGAGTTATTTTTTTATCTGTCCCTCGGGGAATCGCCTATTCAGGCAATGATTTCGGATTTAATTCCTTAAGTCTTGTCTCCGCATCGTTTTCCTTAAACTGTAAGTAAAATCGGTTCTCTAGCAACTTATATCTAACTTAGTACATATCAAAGCTTAAACATAAGCTTAGTAAACCTTACGCTGTAACTAAAGTACAAGTCCAGAGGTCGTTTGTTCTGTTACATTTAAGATATTGTTTATTTCTAGGTTATTTCTGCATGGAATTGTAGGTAACGCGGGCGTTGCACGGGGCACGGCTGGCGGGGTCGTGGCGGGGGCCTGCGAGGGCTTGGGGGTCGGCTCAGGGAAATGTGTCGAGGACACCCGATGCGGTGCAGGGTTGCCACAACAAGATTATCCACGGTGTTCAAGATAAGGACAATATTTGAAAATCTTTGTATGATTTTATAATTTTTTATCCAAACATAAACATAACTAAACGATGTCGATAATAGTTGATGTAAATAATAGTTGTTCAGGTGTTGCATCATTTTATTAATCAATATACTTGTAACGATCATATACATATACTGCCATATCTATATTTCCGATCCTTGCCCTGTCTGAATTAATTGTATTTGTACCAAGTGGGGAGTGAGAGGGGAGCAGCCCTACGTAGTGGCCTTTGTCGCAGCCGCGCCTTTCCCTGACATCATTCCGCAGAACCTTTGCAGCCCCCGGCCTCCGCATTATAGTTATTAGGTGTATACAGTCGAAGTGAACTATATATACGCTAGATAATTCATCATATACACTATGCAGATGTGTAATACACGTATAGCGTGTGGTCAAGATAAGATCACTTTATGTCAGCTGTTTGCCCTGCCCTGTCTACCCTGTCTGTCTTGTCTGTACATTGCGTCAGATTTTGGTTCATACAACAATTGTACCTGAGCCGCGTGGTTCCCGTAATATGTTCGGGACATTGACAGTTCCCGGCACATAAAGCGAGCAGATAGCATATACTAACACCACGACTTCATTGGTGATGCTACAGAAAAAATACCGGTCGGCCAGTTTAGGGACAGATCGCGGTTTCTAATTACGCAAATTTGTTACCAAATAAATTTGCTCGGCTCTCGTTTAGCTCGATCATTGACCAAGTATTATCGCCGAGCTGTCCTCTCCCCTCCCCATCCCTCGCCTCGCCTCGCCTCGCCCCGCCGTGGCCGCGCACTGCTCCCATGTTCGTCCTTAATTTTTAGCTTAGGTCGTGTTTAACGTACGTACGATACCTAAAACATCGAATTTTACTCGTTGTAATGGAATTAGTTTTTTTGCAATGTGTACGTACATAGCTACGTAGAGTACGTAGAGACGAGTATGTAGAATAGGTGCCGTTTGTAGAACACTTGAAATCGTACTGTTGCTATTTTTTTTTCGTCAACGCACTCGATACCCCGTACATAAAGCGCGCCGTCAATAGCCGAAGGAACGGTCGACATGTTGTCAACTCCTGATGTAAGAGATAGGTGAATGCTGAAGTCGGTATCGGACGCCGTATTCTGGGGACAAAATGTAGTAAGTTTCTACGAATAGGTGGTTTACGCAGTCGCGGTACTTCCCCGGTTGAGGCCGAGTCATGTCTTGTATAAGAGATTATGGGACGCAAAAACATATGGAAAATGTGGGTGCACCAGTTGCATCTCTGCCTACCCCTTCGGGGAATACAGACGTAAGATATGTTTCTTTTGTTATATAAGTATAGAGGGGAAAGAAAGATTTTTTAATGTTCCTGGACTGGCTTAACACATGTGAGACGACAAAGATGACGATAGACTCAAGTTTTGTTGTTGCGAGCTCAATCACTGTTATTTACTTTTTGGATTGGTTATACACAGATAAAAATTAATTTCATTTTTAACACAGGTTGTCTTATGTTTTATACAATTTATGCGTTTACAAGCACGAAGTGGTCCGCTGAGATTCTGTCACATTACATGGGGCTGGCGAGCCGTCAGTCGCGCCCGCTGCTCGCCGGCCGGACACAGTTCAATTCCGCGAAGTTCGCATCTTGTCCCTGCTTCACTCACTCCGTTACGGCGCGAGATAAAACAAGTTTTTATACCCTCCAATAATTGTAATTTCACTGCAAATATTTTGAAAATCTTCGTCCAATAAGCACTTTCACCGCCGACCCGGTGTGCGGCGTGCGCTGCGTGTGCGGCGTGCGCTGCGTGTGCTCTTATATTATCAGGAAGCTAGGATTTACCCGCGGCGTCGCGCGCGCCGTCCTCTATTATTTATGGATAAAATAAAGAGATAAACCATGCAGTCATTTAATAGTTTTACGCCACTCTCGAGATTGTTTAGATTAATGAAACTACTAAGCAATAGAAGCCGGTGGGTGTTTCTTAATTTTTTGGATTCGCTAGTCGTTAAATAAAACCGATCGATGTTGTTTCAACGGCAATCTTTGATTGGTCCCAAAAAAGCCAATGTTTGCGTCATACAGAAATATCTTGTATAGGGAACTTCCTCGTGTATTTTGTGTCGTAAAACCGTTAGCGATGAAAATAGTAGGTAAAGAATGAACTGAAATAAAACAAACTAACTCAGAATAGAGCTGCTCACTAAACATTTATTACCACGACTGTTACCTGCTACCTATTGTACATTACACATTACATACACATAGCGGTCTGTGTACGACGTGATGGTAGATGGACATTCCGCGCCCCTTCTATGAAACTTCCAACGTTGTGTGAAAAATAATAGAAATAATTTCAATTGAATGTTACGTCCGTACTTAGGCCAGAGTAAGTTTTAAAACCAAAATGTTTCGAAGTGAAACTCCTGTCGGATGTAATTTAGGAGTAAATGTGTATAACAAAAATGTGTGCGCGTTAAATTGCTGGGCGTCTAACGATTTGATAACTTGTGCATTGTCCGCGATGCAATTACGGGAATGAAAGTGTTTGCTCGACGTTCAGCAATATTCGGCAGTAACTTAATGCTCGCTGTGTGAAAGTAAAAGGCGACTTATAAAAATAAATTCGCCACGTTGCCTTCCTTTTTACGTGCGTGTACTACTAGTACACATACGTAATAAGTATTATCTGTTTCTTGTACATTTATTTATTGCGAATGACAATACATGTTCCTTAATTTCTTTAAAATGATCATAGGACTTAAAAATATAACAATTATTGTTTACTTTTTAGCTAAGTTAGCAGCGTATCGTCCGGGCGATGTTGCGTCTCCGATCAGGTTTGTAACTATACAGCGTGCAGCGTGCTGCTTGCAGTGTACAGCGTGCAGCATGCAGCGTGCCGCATGCAGTGTACAGCACGATGCCTTTGAGGATACTTATCAACTTCGATATTTGTTGTCGCATTCGCGTTTGAGGAGTGCCGAGTGCCCGCCGCTCCTACACTCCTAGGTCCCACGAACGCTCCGCCCCCCGTCACACAATCACAATTGTACTCATTTTACATGTTTTTTTTTTACACCGACGTGACCCGTGAGAATACCGCATTCGAACCAAAACACAAGGTCAGAGGGGTCGACTGATTATAATACTTAATTATCAACATGACCCATAAACGCTTATCGTTTTTATGTACCATGGCAAAAAGTATCTCGGATCAAGTGTATCGTGTCTACGAGGCCATGCTCTCGAACTGAGTTCTGTACGGACTGTACGTATGTAACAGCTCTCTTGTCCTCAAACTCCCTGTCTCACTATTGAAGCTGCGTTTAATTAACTGTTTTAGAGCTCTAACTACCTTTTAGGGTAACATGTCATGGTTTGAGATAATGTTTACATAGGATAAAACTGTAGATACAAATTTATCGAAATAGCTACAGGACTCCATGAAATTATTAATGTTTATTCATCAATTATGATCTCAATGTACTTTAATCCTAAAACTTTTAAATACGCATTTTAAGTCTAAAGGTGCGCGCCATCTATGATACTGTACTGTACTTATCGTGTGCTCAGAATAATAAGACAAGGCAGAGTTAAATGTGTTCCCACTGCAGCCAAGAGATGTCGTAAACCCAAATTAAATGAAATCAAATTAAATAAATATTATTTCTTAAAAAAGAGTAATCTAAAATATTTCCGTATAATACTCATAATATAAAAATGTATATATTATGCCAATTAGATGTCCTATTACTGGACGCCAACTGCATCACTTTTTGTATATATTTATTTTTTTAAATATGTCAACATTTCTCCGAATTGTACTTATCTTGTTGCGAAACTGTCTTACGTACTTATAGCACGAAGTGGCTTGAAAACGATTTCTAAGAAAATTTACTGCGTTTTGCATTTATATTGGATATTATATATTTATGCATCTTTTACTATGTTACATATGTTTAAATAAAATAAATAAATAAATTAAAAATATTTCAGCAGTCCGGGATTGACACTCCGGAAAATGTTAATAATAAAAATATAATGTCAGTAAACGTATAATTAGTTTACATTAAAAAGAAATTGTTTAAGAGGAATCTATTTTATCGATAAAAAATTATTAAGGGGTTTGTGCAAAAAGTTTACTCCGCTGTCAACAGATGGCGCATTTTACAATATAATATATTTGCAGATGCATCGTACCCATAAGCTTAAGTGTTAATATTGATTATCAAATACACGTTCTGGTCAATTTTGATGAATCTACAACTACAGTTCACTGTTACAACAGATTTTTAAATTATATTTCATGGGCAACTCGCCACGCCACATTATTCGCCAAGGCGAGATCAATCCTTGATCCCTGGTCGTAGTTTACACTGTGTTCAGGACAAACGCCAAGTGTTTGTAAACTAATATCGAAACCTAAGTACCCTATAAAACTATGTGTTTTATTAACAGTCAATATTTTCAGTTAATTCTAAGTATTTTATTGGTTTCTTCGATTCCAACATTCATTTATAGTATAAAACTACTTAATACCAGATTTTAAAACGGCTTTCACCAGTAGACATGAGACAATAGACGTTAGACAGGGTGAATGGAAAGAAAGGTTTGTACGACTAATACATCCATACTATATAGTAGAAAAAATTTAAAATTTCAAATACGGATGTGTCAAGCCAGGGCAGATCGCTAGTTGTTATATAGATTTGTCAGTAGCAGTAGCAACAAAATATAGTTGTTAATGATTTACTTTATTTTTTTGTTATATATTTTTCAGGCTGTATTGGTTTCAGCAATCAGTGCCAGTGTCAAGCCGGGCTGGGGTCACAACTTGCCCCCCGCGTCGTCCCCCGCCTCTAGTTAATCAATTTGCAGAGCCTTGACACGTCGCTTACCCAATACTCTGGTTTTTTTCGGGCGTTTTCTTTCAACAAATGAGAAAAAATATAATGTAGCTGCCAATAAGCCTTTCGATTCCTCAACGACACACGCCGAGTGTACATACAGCCGCCACGCGCGCCGCCGCCAACTTCTGTTATAGCAATATATGCTATATTTTAAAAACAATCCGAAAATCAACATTTATCTCTTCACGTATTAAGATCGGTTTCGGTCATCGCAGCCATTAAACTGTTAATTATATTGAAACTGAAATTGCTCGAAACGAAAACAAATGCAAAATGTGGCGTTAAATTTAACAAACTAAAGAATAAAAACAGCTTGTTATCAATCAGTTGCGAATAATGACGGAAACATTTTACATAACAACGATCTGACTGCACAAAGAAATTTATTATTAGTATAAAAAAATCAGAAACTTAATAGAGTAATAATTGTGTAATTTTCTTATTTTGTCTTATTCTTAAAATGCGATGAAATATTAAAAATATATTAAAATTACTGTGGACCGCATGCTTCTCAAATGCTGACATTGATTTGCAAGGCAAAGACATATAGTTTGGTTGAACTGTAAACTTATTAGCAGTATGAACTTGTACTCGCGGCTTAGCCAGAGTTGAAAGATTCGATTGAACGCGTCCACCGGCCGCGGGTCGCACTTTACAAGATAATATTAGTTTCGGTTGCGCGCAAAGCCCTTTCGCGTCATCTTCCTTTTCCTTCTTTCATCCTTTTTCCTTAATTTTGCTAGTGACAAAATGATACCCAGAAAAATCTTTTCATATTTAAAAATTTCCACGTTACGTCTCTAGAATTTACGAATCTCTAGCTTTTTGAAAGATAGGTTAGGATAGGTATTAGTTCTAAATTATAACGACTGTAATATATACAGCTTTGCAGACGTGCTACTTGCGTTGCATTGCATTATAATTCAAGTTGTTAAATTGGTCCAAAAGACTGATGAAAGTTGAGACATTTCTAAAAGTTATTTCTGGTGACTTTTTTGAATTGTTAGGTCAAGGACTTTATTCTGCTTCAGTATTACGCTAGTCCTAAACTAAAACGTCGTTGTCGTAACCAAATTAATTATAAATTTCATTGAACATTTGGTACGAGTTAATTGTAAATCAAACAGAAGAATAAAACATCGACATTGCTGTGCTACGAGGGGCGAGCGGAGAGCGGAGAGCGGAGAGCGGAG
>JAABKM020000005.1:6214351-6231664 GCA_016277805.2 Papilio aristodemus | reverse complement strand
ACCTACCTACCTACCTACCTACCTACCTACCTACCTACCTACCTACCTACCTACCTACCTACCTACCTACCTACCTAATAAATTACGGTATTGTAATTAAATTACGGATCGGCACGGAATAAACAAGATTACGTCTCTAGTAGTATCGGCGGGCGGACTGACTCATCACTCCCGCGACGCATACGGGCGTACGAAGGGGCTGCACGGGTGTGCGGGCGGTCAGTCGCGTGCGCCTGATGCCGGCACGATCTTGTATCACTACATTACCATTATCATGAATTTGCATAGTGCCAACAAGTTTATATATATCATACGTTTAAGTAGATGTGGAAATATGTAAATATGTTGGACTTGTATTATAAGGTAAAAAAAAATACCAATTAATGAGTGTAACTTTTTAATTGTAATATTTCCAATTCCAATTGTCAAAGACAAAAATCAATGTTACAGTTAGATGAACCGTGACAGGAGCAGCACGAGTGGCTGCCGCAACGTTCGCATCCACTATAGGGGCGTAGGCCACGTCTGCGGAGTGCGCCGAGTGCAGCGTGAGGAGCGCACGCGGGGGAGAAAGCAGGCAGGCCGGCGGCTAGCGTGGCCAGTCGGCATGGGTCCAGCTGCAGCCTGTTGCGTTCAGGACTAGATTCGTCCGTCTGCACTTGTCGGTCCGTGAATAATGATCTCACTGCAAATAAAAAATTTTAGTCGGGCCACTGTGAATTCATCTAAGAACACCTGTGATCCCGAATTAGGCATTGTATAGAGCACGCATCCAATCGATTCGAAAATGAAGTAAATGACAAACAAAAAAAAAAACACTATTGACATGCTTTTTCACAAGGTATTCAGGGCGTATACACTAACCGGTCACTTGTAGTGTAAAATAATCGGGGGAAGGCATTCGAGCAGGTGGCGATACGGTTGCAGTGGCACTGGGCAAAGATGCGGCGCCCACCAGCGCGGCGCACACCGCGCCCCCTGCCGCCCCACCGCTCCGCCAGCGCGCCGGTCTCAGGGTCGCGCGCACGTTGCGCTCGGGCCGCACCAGTATTATGTAAACCTGCGTAACTTTATGTCTTACAAATCGCGCGACGCGGTTTAAATGGCCCTCGCAATTAATTTCAACAATACCATGTTAAGAATATAACGAGCGACCCACCCCGACTTCCCATGGGTATTAGATTGTGGCGCAGGCGCACCGAGAACGCGACAGCGCGGGATCGGCTAGGGTGTCGATTTCACGTCTCCCGCGCACCGCAAGTCCGAGCGCCCTCCGCGCTCGGGCAGTACCCTATGACGACTTGTGCCGGGAGGTCACACGCTTGGGCTCCCACGGCCACATCCTCGCGTATTCAAACTAATACGTGTGTAAGTTCTCCAATAAACGTATATTAATTGGACAACCCCAAAAGACTGTATTATGCCGTCATATACATAAATGTAACAAATATTACGTTGTTTACAATATATTACCTTTAGATGTAACGTGTGACAGGACATTGCAATGGACCGTATGAAAAGTGTTTGAGAGAATTCCAGCAACTTTTCAGCAGCAACGTAGAGTACCTTGGGAGCGAAGAGGCATGCGAGCGTGACGCTGGCGCTGAGCGAGATGGTGACGGCCATGCTGGTGACCCGCAGCGGCACGTGGTTTACGGTGCCGAAGTACAGCGGGACGAAAGCCAGCCAGATGACGCACGTCGTGTACATCGCGAAACCTGCACTCACAGTACACCAGCCTCGGTGCGCGATGTCGCCCGATCTTAAGTGGCGATGCGATCCAGACACGGAACGTAAAACTATCATATTAGTCTATTGGATTTTCTTATAATTACAAAACATGTTTTACGTTATTAAATCCAACCGAATTGTAACATTATAGGGATAAAACGAAAGAAGCGAACGATACAATTTATAATTATACATTATTATTTATTAAATAAGTTTATCTAGCTCGTCTGATTTGTTTAGTAG
Source organism: Papilio aristodemus (assembly GCA_016277805.2). Classification (NCBI taxonomy): domain Eukaryota; kingdom Metazoa; phylum Arthropoda; class Insecta; order Lepidoptera; family Papilionidae; genus Papilio; species Papilio aristodemus. The sequence continues at coordinate 6,229,690 of JAABKM020000005.1, read as the reverse complement.
TTAATTTTTTTTTTATTAATCTGAAATTTAATCATGGAGATTTTGCCACTTTTTCGTTTTTTCCGATGTTTACAAAAAAAAAACTATTTGATTATATGTAGTTTTAGGAATAGTATTAATAGAAAATTTATAAACAAATGAAGTAATGAACCGATGTGCTTGCTCTCGTTGAAGGCCTCGGGGATGTTGCGCGTGAGTACGGCGTGCACGGTGCACACAGCAACGAGTGCCGCGGGGTAGGAGAAGGCGACGGCGGCGGACGCGTCCACGTACGAGTCGCACACGAGCAAGTGCAGCGAACGCGACGGGTGGTGGTGTATGGCACGCGCCGGCCGCGCCGCCTGCCACACCGCCACAATCGCCACCTGCCGACAGCTACAACATTCATTTGTGCGCCCGTTACTAATTGAAATGAATGCATTTTAACACGAATAAACCTCTAAGAGTACATTACCGAAACTTAAAAGCAAACGGAATGTTTCCGAATATCTGTACATTTTTAACACATTTCCGAAGAACCTCCGGTGCCCCGTCCCTGCCCTTGCAGGGTGCATCAAACACTGACACGATACCCTGATATGGTGGTATCTTTGTCTGCTCGGTTCAATGGATGGTGTGGTGAATGTATTGCATCTTCATTGTATTTTGAGAAAAGTCTTATGTTCTCGTGTTTTGTACTCATCTATCAAACTTTTACGTCTTCTTATCATTTTTGTTGTATTTTAATTTTTGCTCTAAGTGTAGAAAACGAGCCATAGTATACAGCGAACGAAGGTCGGAGCCGACGCGGCGGATGGCGCGGCTCCGGCCGATGACAGCGGCGTGTGAGGTGTGTACATTTGGCCAGTACCTGGACGGAGATTAAGAGGAAGCAGATCACGAGCTGCGACCTAGGCGAGATGAGCGCGGGGCGGCGCGCGGAGCGACGAGGCGCGGCAAAGATGCGTACGATACGGTTGGTCTTGGTCAGTAGTGCTGCGTACATTACCGTGAAGCAGAGCCCGCTGCCGAACCTACCGTCGCCGGCGAAATATAAATATTTAAGCATGCTTAAAATTAATAATTTAGGCGGTAAAAATATTCCTAATTTAAGGAGATAATAATATTCAGAATGGTTCATCGTGGAACTCGAGCCCCATATTCTATAAAATCATTGATTTGATGTCGATGTGTGACTACAGACTGACGACCGACCACACGTTTGTAATGACATCTGTAATAATTAATTCCAAAGGGCGCCTCCTACTTATATAAATATGTTGATGCATACTCACATTAGTTTAAGAATATTTATGCTCTATTTATTGTTAATTAGCGGCAAGGAATGTGCTAGGAAGTGACGGAATTATTATTTTTGTGCCAGCACACGAAAACATTTGAATAAATAATGATGTGGAGGGTCACCGCTGCAGCGCGCATACGAGGTCTGTGGGGCGCAGCACGAGCGCGAAGGTGACCAGGTAGCACGTGAGCACGCCCGCCAGCAGCACAAGGGACAGCTCGCGGCCGCTGGCGCGCACCACGGGCGTGTCGCCGTGGAGCACCCACAGCGTGCCCACAGCCCTGCGCACGCAACCCTTACAATAACTTGTTCACTTGAACACAGATGAAACACAAAAGAAGATTCCCTTTACAGTTTGTTATACAATTATGTTGCAGTTGAATAGGAATATAAATTTACAAAAATAGTAACAATCGTAAGTGATATTACTGATCCCGAGCTCACCTGCTCTAGTGGAATCTACTTTAATTTATTTCATTTTAATTAAATATTCGGGCCTGAATAAATTTAGTTATAATAATCAGAAAGCTGAAAAATTGCTAAGCGATATAAAAAAAGATACTTGTTTGATAATAAAAAAAGGGTTTATTCGATTATCACATTCTATAGGTTAAAGGGGAAAACCACGATGCAGAACAATAAAAATTAAAATTTTTTACAGTACGCACATGGTGAGCAAAGCGCCCAGCGCGGAAAAGGTCATTGCGGCGGCGGCGGCGGGGTGCGCGGGACGTAGGTAGAGCGCGGGGAGAGGGGCGCAGCGCGTGCGCTTCGCGTCCGGCAGCGTGCCCAGCGGACACAGGGCACACGCCGTCTCTGACCTTGGCGACCGGATCTGTCAATGACGAATGACGACACCTAATAAATAGAATATGATGTCGGTCACCATGCGGCTTTCGCGTTACGGAACATTTCAAGTGTTGTAAAAGTGAGATAAATTAGGTAAACGGCATAGTATAAAAGAGAACGTGTAGAGACTTGCCTCGTACTGCGAACAGTTGTAGCAGTGCCAGCAGCAGGTGTCGCCGGCCGCGTACCGCTTGGCCTGGCCTGGCGCGCACTCCGCGCTGCACACCGACGCCGGGGGCCGCGGCGCCTCCAGCTTGAACTGGATCTCTGCTTGTAACCGATACGTCGCTGGATATAATACGAAGACGTTGTGCGATAACGATCTCGCTAACGAATATCGTCAGCTGTTAGCTTTCACAACCCACTCGCTCTATCAGTGTATGCTTTCTTCCGCTCTGTCGACCGGCAGAACGCGTTTACCGTTCATATCGAGGTGCAGGACGCCGTCGAGGTACTGTCCAATATGCAGCCAGTGGTAGGCGCCGCGCGACACCTGCTTGTAGTGCACGATGTTGTAGCGCGCAGGGCCGTCGCCGTTCGCATCGAAGTGAAACTCGTCGCCGCTCAATCCTTACGTATATGTAGGGTTGGTTAATGGCATCGGTAATGTTTTAATTTGTTAAGTAATGGATAAGTCTTAAAGTACCCGTGAAGCGCACTCGCCGCAGGTAGCGCAGCAGCTGCGGACCGCTGACGGGCCGCATGCGATCGCAGAGTCCCGGGCGGCCGCCGCAGAGCGCGCGGTGCATGTCGCGCAAAGCGTGCACGAATGCGAACACGGCGTCCGCCACAAACTGTAGTCGGTCTTCGAGTGGGGTGTCAGCTGGCAGCCGCTCCGCGCCGCTACAGCGCCGCGTGTGCCGCGCGTTGAACGGTGTGCGCGGTGCGCCGGGGTAGCGGCACCTGAACTGCTCCTCCCAATATTCTACAAACATTATCAAGTTTGTAAAGACGATTGAGATTATTATAACTGGGAAAGACTTCAAATAAATTTCGTACAGGCACACGTAAACGGAAGTTATCGCACTATTTTCTTTAGTCTATGATTCGTACCAATTGATTCATACTTGATCTCTAGCCGTTTTCCTATAATTTTTTTTTTGCCACCCTATAATTAATTCGGCTGGACCAACGACTGTGGCATTACCTACAAACCAGGGATTCTTCGGATTGTTTTCGACGGTAAGGTTCAGGAAATATTCTCGGAAGCCGCGAACCGGGTTGGCTTGCGGCCGCACGCTGATCGCGCCCTCAACGGCACGCTCGTTGCCGGCGGTAACTGTCGAGCGTCCGCTCCAGCCGTCGGAGCCCAACCATTCGAAAGTGTCAATGGCACCGCGCCGTCGCACGGCCCCCATCAAGCCCGCTACCTCCCGTTCCGACCCGAACACGATCACACCTACTCAACATACAAATTTTGCGTACTGCGTAATGCGTAATACATATGCGTAAACACGCTATTTCTTACGCGCAAGCACTTGGAACTTAGTACGCACCGCGCGCACGTGGACGCGACAACAGGCGCTCCACCAGACCGTCGTAGAAGCGCTCGCCCACCGAGTCCGTATCTTTCACCAGCCGCTCCTTTACCGCTATGCAGATGTTATGTCTTGCCAGCATCGTCTCTAATTCCTCGAAAGCCTAAAAAGTACAAGGACCCTTCTTAAAAATGATCAGTAGGCATACTTATAGTAAAGGCAAGTTGTTGTTTGTGTAGGGGTTTCGGTTTTGTTTGAGTCAATTTTGCTGGAGTCCGAGCGAAATGAAATACTTGTTACACTTTCACAGTGATTAATTTGCGACTGACTTAGAAATGTAATACATTGTATCGTAATGCGTTCAACACAAGTTTATATATTGTATTTTATTATTCATTTCAACGTACATTTATTTCTTATCAGATGCCGTTAACAGATGCCGTTAACAGATGCCGTTGCAAGCATTACAATGCAGACTCCATGCCGCGTCCGGTGACAGCACATATACTGCGGACATACCTTGATTCCGTAATTGGATTCCTCGTAGATAATGGAGACGTAGCGCCACTCTAGCTTTTTCACGATCTCGACCATCGCCCGCACCTGATGCGAGTCTGAAGGGATGGTGCGCGTGAAATATTCAAAGCGAGCTTTGTTGGACAGCTCGGGAGACGTCGAGAAGAAAGACACCTAGGGAAATTCGAGGAATATACATACGTATATACATACGTTTACATTGATAAATAGTTATTTCGGCGTAAAAAGTGCGATCAACTTACTTGTGGGATTTTAAAAAGCCGCAGCAGGTTGGCGACTTGGACGGATGTGACGCTAGAGGCGGCGCCCACCACGCCCAGTATGACCTTGCGAACGGCGGCGGCAGACGCGTTACAAGTGTGCTCGTCGTCGTCAATGTTGCCAATGGCACCTGAACCTGCACCGACTCTGCTGTGTCAATCGGCCGGCGGTGGCGTATCATTCGCGGGCTCAGGAGATACATATACAAACATTAGAAATCATCAATTTCGTACTGTGTACATATAATGCGCACCAGCCTGACATCACACATCCAATACATTTTTGCTTTAAATTTATTATGATTAATCTCCATAGTCCCTAACTTCTTCGAGTCAAGCAAGGGATATCAGTAAAAAAAAATAAGTTTAATAGGAAGAAGAGTAACCTTTACCTTTGATGAAGTCGAGGGCCATCTCGAGTCCGCGTGTATCAGTGTCGCAGTCGTCGAGCACGAGTGCGCCGAGCCGGACTCCGGGCGCGGGCGCGCCGGCCGCCTGCAGTGCGAACAACATGGCCTCCAGCACCTGCACGCCGCCACGCGCCCGCAGCGGCCCGCAACCCACGCCTGCCGCTCCTCCCCCCGCGGCGCGACCGTGCATCTGCCAACCGTGCCGACTTCTGTACTAAACTATTCCGTAATCGGTATAGCTTGTTTATTGGTGATTCGATGATATGAGGTTACGTACACGACAGTCATTATAAAATGGCCTTTTATTATGTTGTCATTTTGTACAATAAGTTTCGGCATCGTATTATATAATATTTTTTAAGTTGCACTATGATTAAATAGTTAATAATTTTTATTCATGATGCTATATTTCCAGAGGTATATTGCGATTTTAGACATTTTTAATTTTTTTCTGTCTTTCTTAGTAAGGCCGCAGTGTCTTCCAACATTGTAATCGTCTATTTTAGTGTTGATATTCGTGATTTGTGCTTTAATTTCTTCTTAGTAAGGTCTAATGTTCAATGTTAATCGCTGTGATGATGCTTCTATTGTGCTCACGGTTAGGAATTCATCAGCCGTCGCTGGGAGATCATTTGATAAGCCGCTGCCCCCTGGTGCGATATTCAAGCGAAATGAATACTAGGTGTTATTACCTAGCGTTTAATTTGCGATTGACTCTAAATTTTTTAATTATATTGCATTGCATTCGACATGATAAATTTAGAATTACACGCAAAGTCTGGAAACATCTCTATCCTAACTTGTTCTCTAGATGTTTTTAATTACAATAATTTTACAGTACACAATTCCGAATTGCTTCGTTAAAGTAAAGAGACGAGAGATATTTATTGCAGAACCATCCTCGCCGACGGGACTAGCTTGTTCGAGTGTGTTATGTTGGACTGCTGGTTAGTCTGAAGAGGATCGGATTACGTTAGTGATGCTAATGGTAATAAACAGGAGCTACGACGTGCCCGTATTTTATAACAACTCTAATCGGTTACCTGTCGGGACTTTGTATTCAATGGCGAAAGCACAGAAGAATAACTTACTAACCGATGTAGGGATACGAAAGCATTTGAGTCTTTCGTTCGTGGCTGAGCAGGTTGATATTTAGTGTTGCCGTCCATATACATTTCTGTTAGACAGAATGATATAATATTCTATAACTTGTAAGTCCGTAAATTGATGATATTAATACCGTAACCTCATCGTAGGTCTAAAGTGTAAATACACACTTTTTCTGTCGCCAATTACAGCTACTTGAATATCGAGTAAAGATATTAAGTGTTGCAAAATATAATTATTGTAGCTACATAAGAATGACTGACCATCATGAGGCCGCCGAGCACCAGGTCGCCCTCCAGCACGGCGGCGCGCTTGCCTGGCCAGGGCGGCTCCTCAGCGGTCGCGGTTGACGGAGCCTTCGTTTTTCTCTTTTTTGGCGTTTTCCGAGATTTAGTTCTTTTTTTATTCTGAGGTGCGACAGTAGAGGAATACATTTTTAAATAGTTTTCATGAGGTGATCTAGTCCTTACAACAGGTCTTTTGAGGGCGTATGTGGTGGACGTTTCATAGAGAACCGCGACAGGAAAAGGAATCGACGTCGGAATATTTTGACCGGTTCTTAATTTTTTCTGTGTCAAATTACTGACGATTTGAATCGACGCAGCACTCGATGGTAAAACGTACAATTGTTTGGGTTTCTTAGCCTTCTTTGACAAGTCGAAAGGTCCGATGAGCATCCTCGACTCTCTGACCACCCTCGTGTGATGATGGGCCAACGAGTATGCGTCGATAGATGCATTCAGTGGAGCCGTGCCGAAGGTAAGTGAGCTCAGCAGTAACACCGTCAACACCAGCAGGCAAGACGTCAAGCCACTTCGCGACATTGCTATTTCAAAGGGATACACTGTCTCGCAATTAAATTTCACTATTATAATTTCTTTTTGAATGGTTTCGTTGGAAATGATGTTTGTATCTTACTTCATCTATTATAAACGAATTGCAAATTGTTGAACGCAATTTTTTTTAAGTCAAAAGACGAAAACAATAAGTTTGTAAATCGGACAGCGACGCGCGACAAAACACAATACGCAGCCCCCGGCGCCACGTGCGACACTGACGGGCTGCCCGCCCGCCTCCCGCCTGCCTCCCGCCCGCGTCCTGCCGACGACAGCGACGCCGACTCGGCGCTTGCCCGCGCAGCGCAAATTATGCATTATATATAGGGTTTGCTTTAATTTCCTTATTCATAATATTAATAGTTAATAGAAACTAAACTGATAGAACTAATACTGGATATAGAAAACTTTTTTTCAAAGGAAACTTTCCTTATATGCTTACCTATCCGAAAGTTCGACATCCGACATGAGAGAACGAGCTCTAGAGTTTCCAATGAAAGCGAATAAAAATACAAGACGTATTTTTTACATTACAATATTTCAAATTGTAATAATATTATACATCTTCCTCTCGAATCACTTTGTTTGTTGTTATTAGTGTACACCGCATTAAATCCGTTGTGTAGTTTGAGAGAATTAAGCGTTCAGCATACTGAACTTTAATATTAAATATAATCATTTTGTGTCTTTTTGTGTCTTATGTCTGTATTTTTTGTTCAGACTTTATTTTATACTATGTAAAAATAAAGAAGATTTTCGCGTTTTCGATCCGAAGAAGACTGTCGTCAATTTAAAAAGATTTAGATAGTTTCATCATGTTTTTAATGAGTTCTGTAATTTAGCTTAGCTCTTTATCAACAGTGACAAATGTAACGTAACTTCTCGTACACAAACAGGCAATCCTCACCTGGTCATAACATTATAAAAGGCAGTCACTGCGAGGCGGAACGCGATCACGAAAGAAGCCCACTCACCCCGATGAAGGACCACCGAAATGTTAGAAGCTTGTCGGTACAAACACCGAACACCGCGAAATATGAGTTGTCATTTATATATTTATTTAGTAAGGTTGATATTACAATTTCTAATATATTTACTGCTTTGTCAAAATATTTAACTTGAAATGTAATGTAGGCTTTCTGTAAAAGTTTTATTATTAATGTCATTTGTATAATGGCCGTTTGTAACTTGCATGAAGGTAAAACCGTTTCTATATCAGATGCATGGTTTAAAAGGAGCAGGCGGACGTGCGGAGAACACGAAAGGCCATTTCGCCTAATACTATTGAAGATAAAAGATGTAAAACAAAATCTTGTAACCAAATTTTTTTTTACAGGTCGTACGAGACCTTTTTTTGTTTCAGTGAATTAACTTTTATGGAAGAACTCGAGGTTCGCAAATGTACAAAATGTTTACCGTAACTAAGTTATAGCAGTTAAAAGTTCGCTCAAAGCTTTTTCGTAGAAAACTTTCTTCGCGTAACTCAAAGTTTTCTTTTGTAAAATATATTTGTGTCAGTTAAAACTTTTTTAACAAAAGCATCTCGATCGAGTTTGTACAAAGACAGAGCCGCTGTCTTGTGCTTTGTCGTCGTCCTCCAATGAACCGCAAAGGATGCGACTCGACGTGCGTACAATTGTCTTCCTTTAACATTGTACACTCGAACCTGACGCCGCCCTAAATTGTTTCTCCTAGTTAATTTGACAAGTGTCGTGTCGTATCCTAATATAGATATTTATTTTCAACATAAGCAGGGCGTGGAGTTTTGACAAGACGAACGGTTTCGTTAATTATACATCTACGACAAGACAAATACAATCGTCAACAGATAACAGTCAACGTCCCGGTGACTCGTTCCGTCTGTTTGTTTTAGAGAATTGAAGTGTGTCGTCATAAATGTTAATAATTCCGGGTCTCGTCGGAGGCCACGGCGTCCTTACTGCTGCGAGGTGTGTGATCGCAGTTCGTATCTGGTCTGCGAATCAAATCTGTTAGGGGTATAAAATATTTTGCTGAAATCAAAGGAGAAATTTTCAGAAAAAAAATTAAAATTAGACCGCGGTGTCGGTGATAACCACAGAAAATTATCTAATATAATATTCATTACGTTATCAGATGTTACGTAAATTTATTCACAAACATCTATCGGAAAAAGAGATAAATTCAATAATTGAAAAGAGAAAAATTTCCAAACTGATACGGCGCAAACTTGGTATATGGTAGACTCGAGGCGTTCATTTGACGACAGCACACGGCCCGCCGGGAGCCGCCGGCCTGCGATAACGCTGCTTGATTATTAACCAACAGGCAGCAGAACGATCTATGTTTGTGTTGCAGGCCAACCTGGACTGTGCGAGACGTGCTAGGACTATGCTGTAACGATTACCATGCTGTAAGGCTTTAAAATTTTCTTTAACATTTTTGTTTATTTTTTTCTATCAGAATCCACATCATGCATTATGTGATATATTCCACTTCAGATCAAAACGCTACTAGTAAATTTTATTAAAGAAAAATTACAACTCAAAACTTTTTGCCGTTTCGTGTATAATGTATAACACTTATAATCAATATCAGTACTGAGCGTATTGGAACTATAACTCTCTTTGTATCGTGTGTACACAGTTTGTATATTATTTTCTATGATTTAGTGTCAAAATTGTTTGTGATGCAATCAAATAAATAAATTTCTATGATTTAACAAATAAACTTGTTTACTCATAAACCTTGCTATTTATATTATGTTTGTCATTAACATGAGATATCCATCTTCAGACAGATCAAAGTATTAGTTAGTGTCGAGGAAAGTTATATTTTAGACTAACGCATTTATAACTTGTACATTCTGAAACAAAACAGAGTTGAGTGTTGAGACGGGGTATATGTTATTATAGAATCGCTTATTCAATCAGAGCTTACTCTGATCTGTAACCGACCTCGGCACTACGGAGCGTTAACACGAGTTATATTTTGGTAATACGCAGTAATACGCAAGAAATACCGCTCGTCGCTACGGACTCGATCGGACAAAATATTTTAGATTTATATATCAACGAACCCTATTCTTTTATTTTAAGTTTAAACACAACGAGACCTGTTACCTCGAACGAGCGTGACATCGAGTTACGAAAGCTAGCTCTTCTCCACCTTATTTCGAAACTTGATAAAACCGAAGCCAACAAAGTAGTACTTTGCTGGTTTCGGTTATATCGTTCGGTTATATAATATTTTGAAAATAAATTTTAGAATAATTATGATATGAGTAAGTTACTCCGCGTGCGGCTTCGTCTTACGGAAACCGGCAAAGAGCTCGCGGGCTCGTGTCGGACCGCTTCAATATGTTTCTTCATAATAAATAACCTGACTAAATAAACGATGTTTTGTGCAGTCGGTGGGCCGGCGAGCCGAAACTATTTATTCTTTATTTATGGAAATAAATATACATCAAATAAATTAAAATCTCGAATATTTAAAATGGCAATATTTTAATTAAAAATAATAATATTGAATACGTTATAGAAATAAATTATAGGGTAAGAAACTGGAGCCAAAAGAGTGGGGCGGGGCGCCTTCTTTTTCTTGAAAAAGGATGAGCCGATCTAGATGTTGTAACATGAACACTACATTATGAACATATTTTAAATAAAATGAACGAAATTAAATAAAACGAAACTAAACTACGAGTGTTACTTCTCTGCCCAAGTTAATGAACGCGCGAGGTACATACACCTCGACGGCCTATTTGTAACTTTACCTAAAACACGATCGTACACTGCAGAGTCGTCGCTTGTTAATTTTTTTTCTACAGACGGGGAAAACTCGAAATAAAGTCGTAGGAAATGCGATCCGCGATCGTTTGTATATTTTCAAGGTATTAATGCTATTTTGTGATTTTTTCAGTATCACCGGATGTAAGAGAGCGGAGCGCAGAGGGCGCTCAGCCTCCGCCACGGTAAAAAAGAATAACATTGAGCTTACTTACTCTTAAATATAAATTTGTAATGTATACATCAGCTTCGTCGACCGTCGTAAAACTCCCCCCCCCGCTCCACGTTGCGCCGCACCCCTCTTCCCCAAAGATGGTTTCTGATACAAGAACAAGTCGTTCGACAATACTTAATACACAACTTTAGATGAGACGTTATTTTATTCCAAAAAATGTTAGTAACGAATATAAACGACTTGAGTGAGTCGAATATTAAAATCGCCGCCGTGTTTAAAATCTGACGAGACGTAAAGAATGTTCGTTTCGATGATAATATTAATATTCTTAAAGTACCGGAGGACAAACGTGAAATTACGGTAGCGAGGGCGCGCCCGTTTTTAAGATATTTATGTGTAATATCATTTAACAGATACGCAGCGACATGATGACGATAATTTGTAGGAAAGATTTACCGTGGATCAAATATTTAAAAGCAGGATGAAAAGTTTAAGTTGTTTGAGCAGTTCAGCAACGATATAAAAGTTAGTCTAGTCGCCGGGCAGCCCGGAGCCGCACTTGTTCGCAGACATACCTCTCTCGCTTTTGCTGACTTATGGCTTAGTCTTGTGATCGATCTTACAAGCCTCGTTACCTATGGATTTAAAATTCCTTCACCCGCTCGGTGGCCGGGGCTCCCGGATTTTATTATTTCTAAAACATATGCACGGGCTTTGTCGTCGCGAAAACTATTCGAGCTCAATTAAAATTTGAAATTTGTGGGCACAGTGCTTGCATCTCTGTCTACCTCTTCGGGGAATACAGGCGTGAGATACGTTTTTTAAAAATTTGAATTGTGTGAATTGATTTTTAAAATCGACGAAGATAAATTAAATAAAATTATTCAATTTATTTACTTATTATATATTTTGTATTTTAGACCAAATTAGCCGTCGAAACCACTTTCACGTAATCTTCCTTTTTCGTATAAGTAACAAAGTAAGTAACGTAATAAGGGCTGAGACACACTTCGGAGAGATTTAGGTCACAAGAGATTACAAAAAGCTTTGCTCGAGTGCCCCGAGATTTTTCGTGCGATTGCTTCTATAAAACTATGTCCACTATACAGACATTCATTGCGATGAAATGTAATATGACTTAATTAGTTTTGTAAGTCTTCAATGTTTTAAACATAAATAAATAAAAAGTACGTAAATTTAAAGAGAGATACTTTGTGTAGTACTAGTGCTAGGCCTCCGCGGCAACGGGATGGCATCAATCAATATTTAATTAATACAAGTCTTGAGTCGTTGCCTCAGTTATAATATGTTTGCTATAAGTTGTAGATAGATAAATAAAGGTGCCTGCTTGTGGTGCTGTCGTCGCCCGTTGCGAGGCGCCGCTGTGCGGACTGCGGGCCTGTTCCACGGAGCTTCATAAAAATTTATGTAAAGTAGTAGGGGTAGTAGTGGCCCCTGTGGAGGTAGCCTTGCACAAGTCCGAGGCCCTGTGTTTTCACGGGCCCCGGCGAGCGCCTCCAGCCAGATCCGAATTGGTGGTGGGCGGAGCTTCTATCGGCGTCAGTCGCACGATGAAGTATTTAGGTCTCATCCTCGACAGTCGATGGCAATTTGTGGAGCACTTCCGAAGTCTCGTTTCGAAGCTTGTAGGAGCCGCTAGGGCGCTGAAAGGGTTGTTGCCCATTTTGGGCGGGCCAAGTGTATCGTCTGTATACGGGTGTGGTGTGCTCCATGGCACTCTATGGAGCGCCCATCTGGTCGAACGCTCTGACCAACCAAACCCGAACGCTGCTTCGGCGCCCGCAGAGGGTCATGGCGGTCAGGGTGATCCGGGAGTACCGCACCATTTCGTGCGAAGCGGCCTGTGCGCTGGCGGGACCGCCATCGGACCTAGATGCAGAGGTGCTTGCCAAGTTATACTGGTGGAAGGTGGACGCTCGAGCTTAGAGCGAACACCCCGATTCGACACAGGAGCGTGGCAGACGGCGGAAGCTGATCTAGTCACTCAATGGCGAGAAAGGCTCCTCACGCCGTCTGCCGGCCATCGAACCATTGAGGCGATTCAACCCGTCCTCGAACTATGGACGGGCCGGAATCATGGGACCTTGACTTTCCACCTTGTGCAGGTCCTCTCGGGGCATGGCTGCTTCGGGAGGTATCTGTGCAGGGTGGCGAGGCGGGAGCTCACCGAGATGTGTCACGAGTGCGGCTGCGCAGAAGACTCGGCCCAGCACACTCTCGAGGAGTGCGGGCAATGGTCGACCCAATGCGCCGCCCTCGTGACAGAATTGGGGACTGACCTCTCCCTGCCCACCGTCATCCATAAGATGGGGAGCAGTGAGAGGTCCTGGACCGCCGTCGCCTCCTTCTGCAAGGAGGTGATGACCCAAAAAGAGCTGGCCGAGCGACAGCGGAAGGAGGACGCGGCTGCAGACTCTCTTCGTCGTCGTAGGGTGGGGTGCAGGCGGCCTGCACATAATCGTCGCCTGCCTCCGTAGTATAGCGCTATCTGTGGCCTGGATCGGTCCAGTGCCCGTGGTGAGGTAGAGTCAGGGAGAGGTCGTTTTTTCCCCCCCGGGGAGGGGCCGGTTTCGGCTAGCGCAGGAGGGGGTCGCGAGTGTGCTTTCAAGCGTTCCCGTGGCCCCCACCTATTATATATGCGCAGAGTGGACCCTGGGTGGTTTAGTGGGTAGTGCCGAACGACTTTAGGCGACCCCCACACTCCCCGTGCCATTGCACTGTCCAGGCGCGGGGGTCTGTAAACTGGATTTCCCCAGGTAAAAAAAAAGTAGTGGTCCCGCCGCCGCGCTTCGCACTCCGCCCGCAGAGAATGAGCGACGCGAGTTGTTTCACAAAGACTGACGTACAATATTTATATAACATCGCGATATTATACAACAATAGAACAGAACTGAATCCTTGTTTTACGAGCCATAAATAGCAGTTGTTTCGGCGAGCACTTGCCCAGCGATACATAAATTTGTTAGTGTTGTAGATTATCTACTGAAAGATAAACATGTTTTGCCGCGGGCACGGTGTCGGCACGGTGTCCGCAAGGTGTCGATTCTCCCTGTCCAAGCAGCACCGTTCATATTATAAATCGATTAAAATACTTTAAATATGTTATCGCTGTTGTGTTTCTACCATGATGTGTTGTTCAATAAACACTTTACGTAGATACGTTACGAGGGAAAAATTGTTAAAATATTACATATATAAAAAAATTTTAAGTAAAATAATAATAAAAATAGGAGGAGAAATAAATTAGCAATACATTGTTATCTCACTCTCGGAAACACCTTAACCACTGCAAACACACTACATCCGCACTTGAATGTTTAAACATGACGGATTGCGATGGAGCTCGCTACCCTACCTACCCTCTAATAAATATCCCATTATTTTGTGCGTAAAGATAGTAAGTAGTAATTGTAGTTGAATATAATTCCTACGGTGCTAAATAAATAAATAAACGTTTATTTTAGACTTAAGTTAAAATCCATAATTGTTACGTAACCGAAATATGTTTTGATCATACACGTCGAATGCTGAGGGCGACCGATATTTAGTCTGTCGGAGATTTCAATAGTACGGAAGTTTAATTAACAGCGAGCCTCTGTCAAATTAAATTAAATTTAGCAAAGAATGTCAATAGAGCGGACATTGATTTGACGACAACACCAATGCACAGTGGCACACTTTAGTTCACATCGAATCAAGTCTGAGGCTAGACAAGATCCCGTTGTGACAGACAGTCGAGAGGAATTGTAGTTCGTACTTGCCTTTTGACGGATTGCGGGATACCTCTCTACTGATCGCTTTGCGAGTGTCTTGTTTTTAAACTGTCATCCAATCCAGCTCGTTTTACTCTGTGATATAAAAAACTAGTATTTTTGTCAGAGTGTAATTTCATATTGGTTGTAAGTGTCGAGTCGGTTCAGTCCACTCTCTGTGACCCCTTTTAATGAAGATGCGTCGCTTTGTACAATGTAAACTTTGTGAAATACTTATAGATGATTTACGAGGAGTCAAGAAATGATTTAAAATTACAATTCAAGTGAAAACAAATCAAAGCAGTTGAATAAATAGGACAAAGAACCGCGCAGGCGTGGAGGGGCGGGACGTGGCGAGGCGAGGCGAGGCGCTACTTGTGAGGGAAAGTGTACAATTTTCATTGTTCGACGTCAATTGCTTGGCTATTATAAAGTGTGTGGGCGCCGCCTTGAAACGGGATTTCCGCACCAAGTGTTGCGAGTGAGACAATCGACCTCAAGAAGAAGTTTGTCGCGTTATTGTGATGTTTAAAATTATGAAATATTATAATATTATTTTGATCGAGCTAAACAAAGACATAATTAATCAAAAATCTTTAATATTCTTTTAACATTTTTAAAAATTCGTTTGCTGGGAGCATTCTTTTTTTATTTAGTCAACAATTTTCTCATGGCTTTTCTTCGCTCGAATATCGATGGGTATCAATAATAACTCTCCGGTTAGTCAGGGAACTACTGACAAGTTAAGGATTAAAATCTGTACTGAATTTTTTTTTTTTTTTTGATTTATAATCCACTGTTGGCCTTTAGGAGGCCTTTACAGATTCACCGGGTTTGAGGTAGCAGAGCGCAGAAGGCGCTTAGC
>JAABKM020000005.1:6172994-6214251 GCA_016277805.2 Papilio aristodemus | reverse complement strand
ATAAACTTATTGTAATTTTCCAATGATACATACGTATAGTATACAGGTGAATATTATTATTAGTGGGATGAATACTTAGAAGTTATTGTATCCCATTCGTAGCTTAAACGACATAAAATGAATTTACGTACAAACTTTTTATCTGAGTTAAACTTTTACCCGTTTCACGCTTTTATTTCATCGACCAGTTCCAACGTTCTTTCCGGGATACCTCTGTAAATAACCTCAATGGATTAACTTTTTTAATTTTAATCAATTTAACTTTGTGAAAGCAAAAATGTTATTCTTGTAAAACGATAAACCGAGTTTATATCATGCTTCTTGTGTATTTAAAACTTAAGAGCCCATGGAAATTTTAAACTTAAATTTTATTTTAATACTTCCATTTCCCGAAGATATAAAAGCTATTAATAAATATGTTAAGAGTCTCTAAAAGATCTCTCTTCCTGCGACGGCGAACAAGGGAGAGGTTAGCAAGAGATTAGAAGTCACCGAAGGGACGTCGCAGTACTGTTAACTATCAACTATCAATGTTTTTCCTTTTTCGAACACTTATTATTTTATTGCCAAACTTAAAAATTTGCTACGAACATTGCGTACATTAAAGAAGGGACCTAATTACTAAATATTTCCAAAGATAATACTAAGATGTGCCACTGATCCAAGTAGAAATTTATCATTTATTATTTCACTATAAATATAAAGAACTAGGTCCAAGTGGTTTATCTCCTCGGGATGAAGAGATAGTGTTTCTCATTAAACTTTGTTTATTGAAGAGCGCGCTTTGATGCTAAGGAAATCTTTCAACTCGTAAAAGGAAACGATAGAGAGGTACTCTCATTTAAATGTTTTTCAATTCGTTATTTTATAGTCGTGCTGCACTCCAGTCCGGCACTTTGAACTTCTACATATTCAAGGTGGGGATGTGGCTCAACTAACGAGGAAATCTTTGCCTAGGTTTTATATGTTTTTTACTAAGTGTTGAAGAGGATCTATATTTGGAACATTAATAAAAGAATGTGAAGAAAATACACATAAGATTTTGTAATTTGGTAGCGTTTAGGCGTTCTGCCTTCGCTTGTATTGAGATTATCAATTTATTGGGGAATTTCTGAATGCTAATAAAACTAAAAATTTAATTGGTAATGTTGATAGTATTGTTTCAATTTATGCAAGTTTTATATCTGCCAAAATAGAAACAAAAGTAGATATTGCCTCGAGAAAATAAAAAATATAGCGGATTCGACAAACTTCATACTGCCTAAGAATTAATAAATAAAAAAAAACTTAATTATAAATAATTGCAGAATGTTTCAACTTTTGTTAAAAATATAGTCAATAATTAACTGGAACAAAAAGAATTCGTAAGTCTTTACTTATATAAATTATAGAACTGCTCGCTATGAATTAGGCTATATTATTAAAAAATATGTGCTTCGAGTGTTACAATTCCATTATTATACAATTGCTTGGTTATTTCATTGATTAATCCAACAGACACGCAATGGAGAAACAATTGAACAATTTTTATTAAAAGTACAGATACTTAAGGCGAGTGTCGCATTATCACAATAACAGGTATTTTAAGCTCAATTGGCTGAGCGGATCACCTCACATTAAGTTGTCATCGCCGCCGGCCGCCGTATTTTCTATGATGCGAAATCAATTATCGTTGAGAAAATACAAATAGTCAATTCCACAAGGCAGTATTCTACGAATTCTACACAAAGTCCGACAGGATTCAATGTCTGGAGTTGAACGAAACAGCTACTGGGAAACCTCTCTAAATATGTTATTAGTGGAAAAGCTTGTCACGTGGACATGCATTTTCTTTAGAATTGGTTGGATTCCAGGGTACCCCCGAGAATTCTAGATGACGTTTGGGTAAAAATAGCGCTTGAAAGTTGGCGTTAAAATAAATGTCGAGTTTAACACAAACATTATTTCTTCCGACACAAAGTACCGTTATTTTGATAATTCACTAAGAATGTGTTCATTTCAATATATTATAAAGTAATTAAAAAGAATACACCTCAATATTTGTCCGTGGCTCGCTTCGTGATCGCTTCTTTATCGGATTGTATTAATTGTTTCTCTCGTTATTCGCTCGCTAACGAGGCTATTTAATTGTTTATTAATTTTATTCCGCATAATTTTTCGAATTCATATTAGATAGCGCGCGCTGCTCTTCGGAGAACGTTCAAATCATGATACATTTCTTACTCAATTCATACAGTTCTACTTCCACCGTAACCGACACACACGTGTCTGTGCCTGTTTCGGTAGCGGCTTGAAATATGAACCACTAGAGAACTCTCCACTCTCCATTCTTATGAGATTTTAGGTTCGGGCTATTTATGTAAGTCTAATTTTGGTAGAAAAGGATGAAGATAACGGTATCATTAGCAAATTAGTTTTAAATTCAACTTTAAAAAATTTGATATTGAAATAAATAAAAAGCTGTTAAACAAAATTGCTTAAATCGAGTGCTGGTATTGACATTGATAACAAGGCGACTGCGCTCGCCTTCGTTACGTACAAAAGAAAAGAAAAAAACTATTGGAGTCAATCGCTTAGTGCACGGCCGCGGTGGTGGACGCGCGCGCACCTCACACTCCGCCACGGCTCTTACCAAAACAAACTAAAGAAAACTGTAAACAAGTTTGACACACACTGCAACCACTCAGGGACACACAATTAAACGCAACTTGTGTTCAGTGTTTAATTTAAAATTACGTGATAAAATTTTCTTTAAAATGAGTTCAAGTCTCTGATGTAAGAAAGATATTAAATTATAATTGTTTTCAAAAATTTCCTGGTCTGGAAGTGAATCCTGAGCAATACTCAATACTGACACAGTCGAGATGTCGGAGGAAGCTGGGAGCCCCGATGTTAAAAAACCCAGTGAGTAATTTATCCATTATTCTTTACCTCGTGCATCTGTTGCCAAGCTCTATTCAAATATATTATTAGCTCTCTCGTACTCAAAAAGTAAAACTGAGTACCATGTAAAAGATTTCGTACAATCATAATCTGGTTCAATTTTTTGTCTATAAACAAAGAAGATTGCAAATTACCAAGTAGTTAATGGACCGAGTCTACTCCATCGAGGAATGCTATCAGGAAATAATTTTTACGATTTAAAAAAAAGTTATTTTAATCTTCATCGAATGAAAAATAATAAGATGTTATCACATAATTATAATAGGCCCGCGCGCCGGACTCTCTGACGTCTTTAATTGGAGACACGTAACAATTCATGAACGTAATGCACTAGAGGAAATCACTTCATGATGATAACGGTGTGAACGCGAAGGCGATATTAGTCATAGTGCCAGCATTAGTTAATTGACAAACGACTAGCTGTGAACGTTGAAACAAGAGGTCAGTTCGCGATGTGTACAGGGAGGTAAGTTATTGACATAGATGCAACTTATCTCACGCTTGTATTCCCCGAAGGGGTAGGGGCATTAGTACAAAATAGTGCAAAATTTGTTTTAATAAGCACAAATATAAACCTAGCCGTCGTCTCTCTTCTTGTCTGGAGTCTGAAATGTGACTTCACATTTTTAACAAAACTAAGCAAATAAAGTTACCGCGTAGCGAGTAACCAAACGGGAACGTTTCTTTTCGTTCCGGAATGTGAACAGGCCCAGGCTATATAAATGTACAATAACACGACACCAGATATTTACTATACTTAAGTCGTTTATTTGTAGGAGTTTATAAAGAATATGTTTTTTAAGTTATGCTGTCTCAAACAGTATATTTAAATGTATCGCAATTTAATAAATATCGCTGAAAAGATAAATTACCGGTACTTATAGTCAGTCTATATCTACATGGTACTATACTTGAAGTAAAACATGTGGTCGTATATTTAACAGTTTCACAAATCGACGCCCATCGCCACCGTAAACGATTTCCTTCCAAACATCGAGCTTTCCGTTGCCTTGATACCATAATGAGTAGATGTCGATATCATCCTTGTCTTGTCTCTCAACGAATTTTCACACATTTATATTTGCGATGTTAAAAAAAAAAAACGTCAAACATTGAATTTGTACTTGGAATTTGAATGAAGTAGCGTTCATTTGATAATATTATTATTCTAATTGCCTTGCTATTATTATCAGTCCGGTAAAAAAGTAATTGTATATTTAACATACTTCACGCCTGCACTCCCCGAAGGTTTAGGCAGAGGTGCAAATAGTGTATCCACATTTTCCCGTATGCTTTTTCGTCCCATAATGTTATAGATGGCGAGCCTGTATATATTTATTTATGTAGTTGCGTGGAGACTAACAGGCCGGAAAATTTATTATTATTATATTATTACAAATTACCTTCGTTGTACTACGACTGCATCATTATCATACGTTTAACCTAAATGTTAAGTTGCGGAATTGGTAAGCCAGCTGAGAACTTAGACATGTTAGGCTCAGGCTGCGGGTGTCTAGTGCTTACCTTGAGTAAGCTTTAGTAGTCAACAAGCAGTCATTATGTCAACAGGCGAGTGTTACCTGCGATAAATAATATATTGGAATGTGTAGTGATTTCGTAAAATAAATTGTGCTCTGCACAGCGACATTGACATAGAGAGGTCGGCAGAGGACAACGGCTTTTTATTTGCACGAATGCGTCATGATCGTAATGTTTGTGTTGTTTTGATTATTTCAAATCTTTAGTAAGGTTTGAGTTTGAATAAAGCCAGTGTGTTTTTCATTGCAACCATAATTTATTGTTCGTCCTGTATTCCATCATTTTACGTCAAGTTAACTCATTGAACATTTAATCATCTCTTGATGTGCGTACAGATGCGAATCAGTTATTGGCGACAGTATTTACATGCAATAAGACTATTGCGTATACCATCTTTCGTTACATCACTGCATCGCCCCTGATACCGTCTTGCAGGTGGGATTGATGACAGGCAATGTTTAGTTTGTTAATGACTTGTCTTCACCAGATAACGCCGAGGCGCTGTATAATATTTTCCCTGCTGTATTTTGTGTACTTTTGAAATATTTTCCTCATCACGAGTTCTAAAAAGGCAAGGAGCACGTACAGTTTGTATATTATAAAGTTGTATGTAGATGTTCGCCTCGCATATGCAACAGAATATGTTATTAGTAAGGAGATATATGTGTCTATTGTTGCAACTTGTTATGTTTACCTGATGACCGGAGGGCAAGGTCCGTTGCAAGTGTACTCGTATGTACGGAAAACGTATGGACATCTGTTGCTATGTGACCTCCTGTAGCCTAAAGGACTTGACTTGAAGTGATTAAAAAACTGATATTATTCACTTTTTCAAATGTGAGCAATTATTGTAAGTTATAATATGTTTTACAATTATCGTTGCTATAATATTATATTATAGCATTGTCTATGGATGGACGTGTGGGCAACGCGGTCAAACCGGACAGTAATGTTCGATATTTGTGGTTACTTTACTGTGCTCGTGGGGGATACAATTCGGCCATAAGTTGAGATGTAGTATGTAAAAGGAATCAACTACTGGTCATAGGCCATCGGTCAAAAAAGTTCCCTTTCTTGTTATGCTAACACACGTTACTTGTTCCGGTACGATAACTAATGATGTCGACTTAACACTATAACATCTGTCTATCCTGCATATTTAAAGGTCACTAATATAGACAGAGCTAGTAATCGGCATACACTTTATATCAATCGTATTAATTTCATAATGCGTACTATACAATCCGATCAAGGCGCTGGGCCACAGGGTCCACTCGCGTACATATTAATACGGGCATCTGTCAGTGAGTGTAGTCAAGTGCGGCGGTTATTCTGTAAACAGATGTAGCCTTTATGGAATGTTGATTGTTTTAACCTTGTATAAAATATTATCTTTGCGGAAATCAATTGAAAACGAATATCAACGGCGCATTGTGTATAAACATTACGGTCAGCGCGACGAGCCGCGAACATCGCGACAGACATCGTCGTTTGTTTGGTATTTTATATCTTGTAGACGAAACTAAGCGTGAAATTATTATATTAACTTCAATATTGATAAAACAAAAGCGTGTGACTTATTCTTATTATATAATAACATCTGCGTTAGGGAGCTGAAGGAAGTTGGGAGATAAAAACTTCTACAATTCTTAACATTACTGAAATACCCAATTCATTCGTTTTGTTTGTTAGACATGCTTGAATTTTAACTAGATTAATACTGCCTTAAATAGTTTATGATCACAGTCCGCATTTCGACGTGATAAGTTTAATTACTATTTAAACTTTTCTTTACGACTACAGACTAAAATATCATCGCGGTGTTAGAAACCGCGAGTACGGGCCACAGGTCTCGCTCGCACACATTTTAAACAACTTTCTGCCTTAACCTTGGAACCTAGTTAGCCTGAAAAGTTAATGGCGGAAGTAATATGATGTCGCGACCAGTGTTAACAACACACTGCGAAATATTAATAACAAATCTTTATATTTCCGTAAGAAACAAAGGAAAACATGAATGAATTAGGTTTCCTATTGAGGTTTCGTCTTTGTTTTGTATACGACAAATATAATTATATATGACGATGGTCACTTAAAATGAGCACTCGAAAACTAAATATGCAAGTAAAAAATTTAAGGAAATATAATTAAAATAACATTACACTTTGGTAACGTCGGCGCGCGTTTAAGAGTGTGTGTTTGTTGAAACATTAATGTTTTCGTATGTGTGAGTCTGTGTCTGATAGTTGTAATAAATTAATTTTTTTCTTCGCACTCCGTACGGATACAGTGTACAGTAGTATACGGTCGTGGTCGTTGACATCCGCCACTATACCCGACAACTGGGTAGATGAGAACTCTTACTTTTCTTATGGTAAATATTGTGTTATAACTGTCCGCAGGGTCAGTGCTGGGCGTGCGGCACGCGCAGTGCGTGATGCTGTTCTTCGCGCTGGTGCTGGCGTTCGCCATGCGCGTCAACATCAGCATGGCCATCGTCGCCATGACGGACAAGAACAAGGAAAACGTAAGTACTTGCTTCATAAGTATGTAATATTTTTCAAACCAACGAATTTTCCATTGCCCACTTAGTATAGTTACTATTTAAAATGCATTTTAAGGTATTTAAATTAATGTGAGAAAATTATCGAAAATCAGATGCATGTTGTATGACCATGTTTGTATGCTAAATCTATTAGGAATAATAAAAATAGTCTAGTGTGGTGGAACTGAAGATGCGATGAGAAACCCATATAGGACTGTATCGTGCGACGTATCTTAGATACTTTACCGACACTCGAGTCTGTTATCGCAATAGCTTTAGAATGTGCGGTGAGTGGAGTTGCGTCCGATCTCGGCTCCGTGCCGCTCGTCGCCGCCGCTCACGTACCGATTGCATTTGGCTACTTGAAAAAATTATCTCATAGAATAACATTATCGTACATATCTTGACGAGGACGTAAATCTGAGGAGTACCGATCAAAAAAGTTGTAAAAAAAATCTGATAAGATGTTATTACATTATATTCTTTAGTCCTGAACAAGTATAAAATAAAATGAAATATTTGCACGTGACAGCTTTATCACTATTTATTATGTAACTTATATAAATCATTCCTGTATATGTATATATAACAAACAATATTAAATTAGCAAGAACCCACTTAAACTTTTGGCAAGTCGACAAGTCACCCGATGCCAAGTCGTACTTCCGGCCTCTCCCGTGGCCGTTAGTTGTTATGGGGTAAATGTTCCCGGCGGCGGCCCTTACAGATTTATGAGGGCTTGCTGTAAGAGGTATTTGAACTTGGAGGACTATCGTTCATATTATCAGATTTATCCGAAATTACCAAGGGCGGAAAAGGTTATTTTAAGTTATTCCTTCTATTTTATCTCTGAATACGATGCTTGAGCCGGTTTTAAATTTTTTTAATGTTTTCATACTTTGGAGAATATTGCTTTTATGATATATTAAAAAAATATTTTTATTCAATTTATTTAAAAAAAAAACCACTAGTATTTTGAGGTCGCATATACTTATGTACATATTTGTCGATAACAATAAGTCAGCAGTGGCTATGTTCCGGTTGAAGATATTTTTTTGGATGTTTATTTGTTTGCGTTAGAGCTTAACAACAAATAATTTGTGTTCACCGCCTCCACTTCCTCCACTAAAAACTTGTCAGTTAAAATACATAAAAGTTTCCTTTTGTATTGCCAAATTGTAATTTTAACAGCGTATCTTATGATGTTAAAACAATTTCCTTTCCAGTCTTTCGACTGGAGCATGCAGACACAGTCGGTGATCTTGTCGTCGTTCTTTTGGGGCTACGTGGTGCTGCAGATCCCGGGCGGGGAGCTGGCCGCGCGCTACGGGGGCATGGTGCTTATCACGGCTTGCATCGCGATCAACTCCGCCGTCTCCCTGCTCATACCCATCGGCTCGCATTACGTTAGTACATGACGTACCTCCCGCTACTGGACTCATTCTCCCTGCAGCTGAAATTAAAATAGCCAGTGACCTTGGACTACGTTATGGACAAACAATTGAACAAATGTAAATTAGAATTTGAAAGATAATTTAACTAAAGCCAATGAGAACTAAATAACAATTAATTATGTACTGTCCGCCCGGTCATCATTCAGTTCAGATCGGGAACAATTGGCTGAGTAACGTATTTTAATTCGGTTCAGCCGAATAAAATATCAGTCACGTTAAGCCAACCTATTAGCCCATCTTACTATCCAACTTCGTGTTAATCTTTATCTTATAAAATAGATGACATTGTAACTCTACAATTCAATGCAGTTGTTAGTACGATTTATTTCGCAAATCCAGTCTGATTCGGGACTCATCACTCAGCAGGAGTAGCTTTACACGAGGCTTATAATTTATTGTAATTGTCGGTAATCAGGGCGGCTGGCAGCTGGTGTGCGCGTGTCGTGTGGTGCAAGGTTTGCTGCAGGGTTTCCTCTACCCCTCCATGCACAACCTCATCGGCAAGTGGGTGCCGCTAGAGGAGAAGAGCCGTCTCGGAACATTGATTTACGCCGGTATGTATGTCGCTGTCGCCAACATCGCCATCACCTTCCTATAAACATGACAGTTTTCACAATCACAATCAAGTCTTATAAAGATTCTTTCATTTCGTTCTCGTGTTAAAACTTTTAGGAGGTCAATTCGGCACGGCGCTCCAGCTGATGGCGTCAGGGTTTCTCGCGGAGTACTGGGGCTGGCCGGCCATCTTCTACGTGAACGGCACGCTGGGTGCAGTGTGGACCGTCATCTACGTGTTCTTGGGGGCTGACTCGCCGCAGACCTCCAGGATGATCAGTGCCGAAGAACGACTTTATATTCAGACCTCCTTAGGACATGTCGGTGGACAGAAGGTAAAATTAGTTTTGTGGTACAAACGCTGTTTCAATTAACAATAGAATTTATATAGAGTTTCTGGTTGATTTGAAGAGCTAAATTAGGAATTTATTTGGTTCGAGCATGTTGAATGGATAAGTGAAGTAAAGTGAAAATTCAACTTCATGTTAAAGTGCTTGTTGATATAGAAATCGCATCCTAAATGAACTATACTGATCAAATAGATAAAATACTAAAAAAGGAAACTAATTTTAGGGGTAACCCAGTCCGACTAGAGTATATGCATAGGTTTAAGGATCTAAAATAAGACAGAGGTGAAAACCGTTCCAAATGGAAATCTGTAACATCTAGCTGCCCTAATGGATTGAGCAAATCAGAACATATTTATTAAAGTCACATACTAGATTTCATAACCCATAGTTGTGCTGTTCCACAAAGAGAACTAATCAAGACGTTATCTTGATATTTATCAAGCGTTATTAAAACAATGTCGTATAACCTCTTAACCACTTTAACCACTACAGCCTACGACTTATATTACAAGTACTTTAGTATGTGATAACTTCGATATCAATATCGCCTCTTACAAATCTCGACGTTTGTGTAGGACTTTAATTTTCTCATAAGTGGTACGATTGGAATCACTTCTTACATACAATGGAATGTATGGATCAGTTATCTTTTATATCATCTCGGGAAATTAGACACATTTAAAGTATTTAAACAAATCTTACTTCGTTTTTAGAAACTCAAAACTCCGTGGAAGAAAATCTGGACGTCGTTATCTTTCATTTCCCTTATCGTGGTGCACTGCGGACAGAACTGGGGCTTCTGGACGCTCATGACGGAGATACCCTCGTACATGAGCCAGGTGCTGGGGGTGGACATCAAGGCGGTACGTACCAGGCCTGCTTATTAAACTAATTCAACTTGCCTGTCATCAGTTTAGATACAATTACTTTTTTAAGTGGGTACATGTTCAGATGTCTTAAACCTTTGGGTCATATTAGAATTAATGTTTGTAGTGGATTCATAATAAATTTGTTTTTGCATTGAACAGAACGGCCTGATGTCGGCGTTGCCCTACTTGGCCATGTACCTGTGCAGCTTCCCGCTGGGCTTCATGTCCGACTACATCCTCAAAAAGAAGTGGCTGAGCATCACCGCTTGCAGAAAACTTTCCAACTCCATTGGTTATTTTTTGTTTATATCTTTTATATTTTAATTATTATTTTTACTATTTTTTATAATACTTTCAAATAAGCATCATCTAAAATAAATATATAAATGGCTTAACTCACGTTACGCAAGGTTTAGTATTTTTAATGACAAGTTTCAGAACTTTCGGAGGTCTTTCATCAAGGTGAATGGGCTTATTTAGCGCACAAATACAAAACCCCGCGAAGCCATTTATAATATATTTTTGTAATAAATTGTCATGAAAGTTTAAATAAGTTTAATGCTTCACCTTGTTTTGTGAAACCATTCACGGGACTAGTCGATTGATGCATCCAAAGCCACGACCTTATTTTTATTATACTTACTATCGATATTATTATATCATCCCTTTTTCATATTTACATTACGTATAATTTTACAACATTTGTGACGAGTCATCATTATCAGAATCCTTCTTCGGTATCCATTGCACTTGTAGGCATTAACATTGATCAGTTATAATAATAAGCTCGTAAACAATAAAAATGTATGATAAATTGGTGGCGATGTATTCCTCCAGCTCCAGCAGTCGATGTTAGTTTGTTGATGACGTACATATATAAAACAGAATCAACTTATAGAGATAATTCAATTTGATGTTGTGTGTGTTCAGGCCTGTTCGGGCCGGCGGTCGCCCTGGTGGGGCTGTCGTACGTTCCGGCGGGCGACATCACTCTCGCTGTCGCGCTGCTCACCGTTGTCGTCGGCCTCAACGCCGGTCACTACACCGGCTTCCTCGTCAGTTTGTTCTTTTAAATCCTTCTGAACTGATTCAGTTATGATCATTGTAGTTTTAGATCTATACTTTTCTATCTACGTGACTTGATCTTTTCGTGTAATTTCCTACCTGAAGTCAATTCTATCAGCAAAGATTATGTAATAATTTAGTGCATAGTTAAACCGTAAGTAAATATTTCTTAGCTCTTCTTAAAAATTCACAACATTACATATTCATGGAAATAATTTATTTAACAAATCATTTAATTATTGTATAAAATGATGAATAACGAATTCTAGATCGTCCACATCGACATGGCGCCAAACTTTGCGGGCACGCTGATGGGCATCACCAACTGCCTGGCCAACGGCATCTCCATCATCGCCCCGCTCGCCGCCGGCGCTATCCTGAAGGATGAAGTGAGTTACATTAAATTATGAAGTAATCAAAACTTTATGAATATCTCCCCGGATCCTCAAATTATTTTCTATGTACTCGTATGTATTAAGTTCCTGCGACTTAAGTTTATTATAATACAATTGTTGTTTAACAAGTTATAATAGTTGGACAAAAACATAGGACAAGGATTGTAGAACTATCTTACGTTCAATTATATTTGTATAATGGTCGTAAATGTTGTTATTTTCTTTATAGTTTTATGTTCACATTTAAAAAAAACATATCACATGCCTGTATTTCCCGAAGGGGTAGGTAGAGGTGCAACTAGTGCATCCACATTGCGCCATATGTTTTTCCAACCCATAATATGATGGGGGCAAGCCTATCGCCATATCGGGCACAAATGTTCATCTGTAAATATAAATAAATAAATACATTTGTCAGCTAATGATAATATTTCGTTTCATTAAACAGACTGATCCAAACGAATGGCGTAAAGTATTCTACGTGTCGTCTGTAATATACATCGTCGCCAACGTTTTCTTCCTCGTGTTCGGCACCAGTGAGAGGCAGGAATGGAACGAACCTATTGACCAGGAGAAAGATGCTGCCAATAGTATGTAACACTAACATTTATTCTTAATTCTTAATTAGTCTTTGTTTTAGAAAAAAATAGTTGATTATTTTGAAAATGTTTGTAATTTTCAAAATAATCAACTATTTTTTTTTTGTAAAGATTTCCCTTTTTTCAAATTTCCTTCGTATTCTCATTTAGTCAAAATTATAGGTAAAATGTCAAAGTAGCTGTAATAAATAAAAACAATGCTTACGAAATAACATTTGCTTTCAGATACGACCCCAGAAAAGAAAACAGAGAAGTTTGTTTGAAGGAGGTGGTCGTGTTCCATTCTCGTACCTGATTGTAAATATTAGACACGTTAGTGAGAGCGAACTGAATTTATCGAGGACCTAATAAACCTTAATCTATAAATGTTTAATTAATTGCTTACAGGTCATATTGGCACTGAAAATGTCGTGCGGTGTTATTTTATTGTCTCATCAACCCAATCATAATATTTTTACACGAGTTTTTTCTGTGGTATGGGATCTAAAAAGATATAAGTTAATTTAGGTTATTGTCAGATTTAATAATAGTTTAGTTATATAGTTTATATTAATTGTGGTGATTTTTGTTTTGGATTTGAAATCAAGCATCAAACGGTAGGTTTTAATCATGATTATTACTAAATGATATATTATTATTGTGGCTAAATTAAATCAGCATTAATGCTGCCTTATCCACTTAACTATAGTGTCTGCTCTACGACAGTCAAATAACTATTTTCAATACACTTTTGTTCTGCACTTTAAGATCTTACGGAAGTCTGAAGTAAAATAAAACACCGTATCTATGTACGTTATGTTGCTTTAGCAAACATGAGAACACTTCTAGAATAAGGATAAATTAATGTTTTTATTTTATTTACGTAAATACGAATCACCGGCAATTCGAGGTGGTAAGAATAGTAGAACTGTAAAATATTACATGCTGTGAAATAAAAAAAAGAAACAAGAACCTACGAAATGTTTATAATTACCATACCACATGAATGTTACCTGCGTCATTGCTCCATTTTTATTTATAAATTATTACTTATTACTTATTTATATTTTTGAAAACACATTTTCTTATCCATAACATACGTTGGGACTGGATTTTGGTTCATTAATGTGTACCAAACCACTCCATCTGATGCAGCGATGTATAATGTACTGTTTTTGCTCTAGTTAAGGACACGTGTAGTTAACCAAATGTATAATAATAATCTCACTGTCGACGAAATCAACTTCATGAAGTTTTAGATAGCATTTGAGAGGCATTGGACTCGTTGCAGGCTCCTGACTGTTATCTGTCTATCTAATTGAAATATGAATTACATTTACTAATAAAATCAAGCATTCCTTCAAATTAATAACAGGCAGCCCGCCTCATCTCAGCCGTACGTATATTTGAGAAAGTATACATTTGGATATGATAACAAAGAAGAAATATTATTCGGCTGTCAGATGGAACAGTAAAAATATTTGATACAACATAATATAATCTGAACACTTCTGTCTCATCTGTGATAGATTACGCGATTTATCTTCACATTGTGTAGTATTGTTATTGATTATAACAAATGTAGCAGCGCCGGGCTCGCAGCCGCTCGTCGAGCAGCACCGGGCTATAACACACCCCGTTTTATATCATTACAATTTGTGTCGACTTTTATTATTTATGCTTTCTTCGAAACACAATCAAGTGCGATGTTGTTTGCCGCTTCAGATAGAAGTCGGCTACTGAACAATTACATAGCAGCTGGATACATTTAAAAACAGAACCATCCCAGTGCTATCGCTTTGACATGCATAGCACTAGACTGCATCACTTTGGTTGGTTTCGACCCGACCAACGTACAATTTCTAGAGGACACTGGATATAATAATATATTATATTCAACTGTCTCCTCTTACTGTTTTCCTAACATACTAAAGTGATCATCATCATCCTGTCATATTTTTAATAAAATCCGAGGCAAGGAAACAAAGATCTGTCGAAATGGATTACACAATTGTGACTCATATTCTAGTTGTAGGGCTAATATTCTATGGCCGTACGACGCCGTATACAACCAGGATACGTATACGTTGAACTGTAACAATCGTTATGCGATATGGCTATTCACGATGCCTAGGAGTAATGTACATAAATTTTGGAATTAGATATAGATTTAACTTTGAAAAAGCATATTATAGATTGACATTAGTCCAAAACTAACTTAGTAGTAATTAAACATGAATTTTGATGGAGTTAATGAAAACCTAACGGATTATTCATTAACTTTCACTTTTATCTCTGGAGATATAATGACCTGGATGAAATCAGACCACTGACGAACTGGACTATCGTTAAATCGTAATAAAATTGGAGGCGGCGATAAAAGCTCACCTCAGCGTTTGGCGCGCGGCTGTAACCGCGTTACTTCATTAGGCCGCTTCGATTGTGTCGCCGATTGGGAGCTCGTAGATTTGATTGCATCGTCTCACAGACGAACGTTTCCACACGTAATTGGGTTGGAAGACGGATATATGAATCGTAGACACGAACGTGCAATGACCGCGTCCACTTAGCGCTTCAGGAAGCACAAAGTTCACGTGAATAATTGATTTGATTCTTAAGCGTGTAACATAATTTATGGTTAGTCGCTGTTTAACTAATTTTTAAATTAGTAGATGTTAAGTACTTAAAATAGCCGAGTTACATCTTGAGAAGACGATCCATGTAATAGTATTAAAAAAAATTAGTCGTGTTTGAAGAATCCTCTGATATATATTTTCGGTTGCTGACTACGGATGCTTTTTCTTTCTTTTACATTTTTAAAAACGTTCAATGCAACAAAACGAACATTACTTTGCTCGTGAACCTGAAGCATCGCGGAGAGAAATATTAATACATGTCAGAGCATAACGCAGACATTAATCAACGCCGTGTTTTCAAATAAAAATATTTCACAAAGGGGAAAAAACTCGTCGACACGGATATATGAATATTTGCGATTCCCTGATAGGAAAAGAAAAATAATTAAATGACACTGTGACAAAAATAGTTAAGTTCGTTGTTTGTTTATTTTTCACTTTGATCAATTCAAACGTCGTAAGTCATAGTAAAATATTTTAAGTTTATTTCTCCTTCCTTTAATCGTTGAGATTGTTATCACAAGACAGAGCTACGTGTTGTACAAATACAGTTGTGATACAAGAAGCTATTTCAAAACATTTGGACTGTGGCTTGTATCGTTCAATAATAACATATCGGCAGCTTTACTATATGTTCAGGTTGGCGGTAGCGTGAGGGTCTAACAGAAGGTAACTTATAACACGTTACGATAATTTCATTGTATATTTATTCCATACTCATTTCATTTTAAATAATTTGGGGATCGGATACAATGACATGAAAAATGTGCATCACTCAAGTTATATAAAAGGGGGTAAATTATTTAGCGCGACGCGTCCCGTGAAGTGAACGCGACGCGGACGATATGATGTATGAATGTGTCAAAGATATAAAACAGATATTATTCACCGACACGTTCCCATAAAAATGCGTACCTCGCTCGGCTTTCGTCGCGGAGAACGTTTGTTTGCGGAATTAAACTCCAAATTGTTTGTGGAGGCAGTTTGCGATGTTTACTGAGACAGATTGTTATTGCGCATTTGGTCGTCCGTGAAAAATAAGAGTGGTTTATATTTTTATACAAGTGATTAATGCCATATAATTTGTAAGCGCTCGCTTTACAAAGTTTTATTTTGTTGCTAACTTGTATCCTTCTACTTACACTCAATAAAACTATGGATCGTTTCAGAAGTTTATAACTAAGATAGTAGGAGGTAGAGGTAGGTGGTGCTCGTATCGCCATCTCGCGCTTCGTCTGACTGATGTGATCTACTTGTAATTATTAATATTAATTGTAGCCTAACAATTACTTCGATAAATCGTAATTGTTAGAGTGAAATAGTTTCACTATAATTTAATAGATCACGAAACGATCTAGCCCACATAGTCCCCAGATTAAATAGAACTAAACCAAATTTAAATAAAATTATTTGTGTGTTATTAACTGTTAATGTCTGACAAAATATAATGAAAAGAAAATCCTTATGAATGTAATATGTCGAGGAATGTATCGCAGCCAGTATTATTTGAAGCAATATTCTCGCATTTCCCGGCAAAATTACATTGATAATAATACCGCGCGCGTCTCGGAGCGAACGCGGCGCTGACCTGGTCATTAACTGTGCGATGTTCGAACACAAAACATGAAGTACCTAACGAGGCAAACGTTACTTCACTCGTATGGGTTTATAATATTACTCTTTGTAACAATAACATCGTATTTGCACCTAGTTAATCGTAAATTACCGTCCGAGCAGATAACGCAGATCTTGGACACATCATGGCTCAGTTGAGCGAAGCTGCTACCGGTAGGCTGCTGCGTGTTATATAATAATGAAGGCTACCGACAAGATAGCACTATATTAATGTTAAATTATAATAAAGAAGACCAATAACACACTTGAAGAGCAGTAATTAAAAAATCATTAACCAAACAATATATTTGAACAGTAGTTGTTAATGTTTAACCTAACTCATTAAACATTTTAGTATCAGTAACCTAAAGGTATTTTTAGTTAGACGATTGCGATTTATGAGATATTTATTTCGTAAATTATGAGAGACATTTCTGGCATAAAGTAGTTCATTAAGCGGCCAGCGCGGCCTGATTGCGAGCCCTGATTGGGGAATCACCGGCCCACTGGGTCACTTGCGAAGCCCCTCGCTTTTAATTGAATTGCCGACTTTGACAAAGTATAAGGTATTAACAAAGATATGATGAACAACATATTATTATATCACTATCGTTACGGACAGTCACGAAAACACATAATTCTAAAAAGTAATAAACTTTTTTTGCAAAAACATACGGAACAAATAACTTAAGGTAAGTTACTTGTACTGCCATGTTTTAGTCGATTTTACTTATTTCATTTGTAGCTTTTATTTTAAATGATCCTTGCCGCAAGAAACTGTCTTGTTATCGGAATATATTTTAACATATTGTAGTAATCAATAATGCATTATTGACGATTGACGTGAATTTCTGGTGCAATAAGTGTTATGGAAAAGGACAATATTGATACGCCTGTGCGAAATGTCGCGACAACAATATGGCTAAACACAGTGAAGTTGCTGCAATAAAAGACAGAGTTTGACAACTGTACTATAGAACTTTAAATTTATTAGCGTTCTTTTGCCAAAATTTCTGCATGTAATATGATTATTATAGTAACTGATTTTTCTAGCAATAAAGCATTTATTATTATTATATTTGTGGTTAAAATTTTTGTCTCCATATGGTTGGTTATAAAAATATACATACATAAAATAAATGCATAATTAAAATGTATATTAATAAGATGATAATTATTATAACATATAAATGAACAATGAAATAATAAATATACATTATTATTATTATAACTAATCATTCAACGATAGAGGCATACTTGTTGTATATTTTTAAATAAAGCTTATCCTATTAAGTAGGAAATAAAATGTGAGTACACATTCAAAAAGTAACTTGTACATAATGTTAATTGTAATCCCTCAATGTAATATAAAATAGTTCCTCGCTTCCAGAACGGCGCGCTGTTTACTCTGGCTGCCGTACTTGGCCATTTTCCTCGTAAGTTTTCCTTTTAGTTTTATATCGGACCTGATAATAAACAGAAAGTGGCTCACTTTAACAACGGCCAGGAAGTTTTTAAAGACACTTATGAATTCCCCTCTCAGTTCTTCTACCTGTAGTCTGTAGTCGCGCCGGCCGAGCTGCGCCTCAACTTTACTATTTAATACACAATAGTTTAATTGCAGCGACTCTGACGATTATATTATACTTGGAGTAGTGTAAGGGAACATTGGAACGCGCTGCCCTCTGGAGAAAACGATAGAAAATGGAATTTAAAATTCTACTTTCGTTCATATGGCTTTGTATTAAAAAAATCTCAATTTTATAGTGATGGTTTTTATTTTCCAACAACTTCCATTAAGTGAAATGTGCCGGTGCGG
Organism: Papilio aristodemus; assembly: GCA_016277805.2. Classification (NCBI taxonomy): domain Eukaryota; kingdom Metazoa; phylum Arthropoda; class Insecta; order Lepidoptera; family Papilionidae; genus Papilio; species Papilio aristodemus. The sequence continues at coordinate 6,195,889 of JAABKM020000005.1, read as the reverse complement.
CCGGGGAATAACCGCACAACATCGATGGACCTACCTGTACCTAGATGTATTGACACTCGTAGTGACAAAGGCCCAATCCATTTATCACGTCACTATTTTCATCTTTTTACCGTTTCTCTCGCAAAGGGTGGCAACGCTCCTATTTATTTTCAGGTTGACGTCAATGTCGGTATAATTTGTATATTTGTATATGATCCTTATTTTGCAGCTAAAATCAACTTGTCCTCAATTGATACCCTCATAAAACATGTGCCACGTGCCTGCGAATATATTACCTATATTATTCTTCAAACAGCATTTTATTTTTTATGATAAAAAAGTTCTATAAGTCAACGAAGACCGCGATGTCTACTTTCATCATTGATTAATGAAATCTTAGACTGATTAACATTACCTATAGACGCCTCATGGGCTTCGCGTCGGTCCTCGGGAGATTCATGGACATTGTATGTAGCATCGTGCATTGTATAAGTACATGAATAAATGATATTTAAATCGTGGCACTAGATCGGGGCCACGTGACATCCTGACCTTACGAAGAGTCAGTCTTGTATGTTAAAATAACTGCGGTCAAGTACATAGTGGAAAATATATAAACACATAGTAATTTGTTAGGATCAGTGATAGTTAAAATGTTGTCGTCGACGAAAATAGCACTTGTTATATCGCATTAAGGTCTATTTTATTCTGTTAGAACTCTGTTATACAGAGTTCAGCGCGTAGTGTTAAGTGACTTTTGGCATTTGATAACCTTAAATTAACAAGCGAACATTATCATGAGCAATACACATATCTAATATAACTCAATGGAATTTCATAGCAATTTTCATTGGTTTTATAATAATTATGAATTTTGAACAATTTTCCTATTATTTTTAAAAGAAACGAAAACACTACAGAGTATCATTATTTAAATTTAAATAAAAAAAATAAGGAACGAAATTATGGTAAGGTAAGGGAATATATAAGTTAAAAGAATGACATCTTCAAGCCACTTTTTGTGTGTCGTAGTCTGTGATGTAAAGTATTGGTCATCGTAGTCTCGTTAAAGTTCGTTATATTCTACGATGTATCAAAATCCGTGTCTCTTGAAGTTAGTCGTTTGTTCAATTTTATATTTGCGACATGCGTCTGCCTTGTCCATAAAATGACTATCCTAAATGCATACACAATAGAAAACGTAAAAAAGTCGTGGAAAAATACTTTCCGACTGACATGTCCATTTTACAATGCAAAAGTATATTTCAATTTAGTTCGGAATAACGGAGAGAAAATGACGTTGGGATATTGTTCTAAAGACGCGTAAAGGTTCGTTTGTCGAAATATGCTTAGTTCTGTTTTCTTCGTAGTCTGATATTTATGTTTGTAGCAGATAAAACTAACTACGCCAAATAATACGCACGTCTCTTCTACCAAAAATTTTATATTGTCATTTAATATTGTTACATTAACCTACCCTCCATCTAAATGTGCTATCCTTGTGAGTGAGAAGGGGCCAGCTGACAACCAGCACGAGGATGGATCGAGCCATCCCTGCATAAGCCGGGCTGGCTACTTTTTACTTCATATCTTTCTTTGTTTATAAGATTATAATTGTTTGTTTGTTTTTTCTTGTAGCAATAAATGATTTCTTTCTTACTTTCCGCTCCGCTCTCGAAATATTCTGAAAAGTCTGTTTGACGATTTTCCTATACAAATACATATTTTCTTCTTTTCCATACTTTGTATATTAATTGTTACTCATAATAACGTCAATGTTTTTAATATCGCTGTGTGATACAATGTTAGCGACGTATCACTTATGTTCTTTAGTTTTAACTCTTACATAGCGATGGCTGTTTAATATGCTGTTTGTTATCAGCGTGTGGCCGTGCGCCGTAAAGTACCTACTGTATTTTCTTCGTATAATTTTAACAAATGACTACTCCGTGTATTGCAATGTTCTGTGTGACAGTTAGAGCAGATGGACTTGTGATGCGTTGCCGCTGTCCACACGGCATTAGAGCGGGACGCTGGCGTGTGCTCGAGCGCGCCTGTAACTGTGCGCGACATGACAGTGTATTATTATACTTAATATTTTAGACCTTTTACAATCAGTAATGGGAGGAGAGAGAATTGAAAATATTCGCCCAAGTAAGTAAAGATGAAAACATGAAATGAACTTTCAACTGTTATAATATCTTAAAGATTGTTTTTTCTTAAATTTACAAAATCATCAAATATAAAAATAATTTAGGAATCTAAAATGTAAGTGTAAATAAAAAAATATTTTGATGAGCGATACGTTTAAATTATTAAATAATTTACAAAAAAATTTATAAGAGGACACAAATTAGTGTTCGATGAAAAATATCTTGAAAATTATTCTCCGTTTAATATTGTCAAATAACATGTGTTGAAAGTAGACAAACTCGTATATAATTAATTCATAAGTCCAAGTCACGTAACGTTCGTTGCTCATATTCGAAAGATAAATTGTTACAAAAATCTCTAATCAATGTTTCCATAAATTAATAACATTATGTATGAGGAAGAACGTTACAAAGCGCGCGGAAAGCAGCGGACATATCAAGACCCCTTGAGCTCGGTCATTATGTATGATTTTTTAAGATAGAGCTAAGTATCTCGGTGGCTTATAATAACAGAAACAAATAATGATAATAATTCATTTAATCAGTGCTAAACACGCAACTCAACATAACATAAGGAAATTAAACGAAGGCAAAAAAATATACAGAAAACAAAATGAAATAAAAGAAAAAACAAAAGAAGTACAAGCATGTCACTTATCAATTATATGTGTTGCAATGCTGAACTGATTGGGTCTTTGCTTTGCTAAGCTGTGTGCTGGCCATCCGTGAGGATAGCCAGCGTTGTTATACTGCAGATTTGAATAATTCTATATGAGTTGTGTAACTTTGAAGGCGGCGTGGGCGTCCGGCACGCGCAGACTTTCCTGCTCTTCTTGGCCATGCTGTTCGCCTTCTGCATGCGAGTCAACATGAGCATGGCCATCGTCGACATGACCAACGAAAAACACGAGGAGGTATGTATTTATAGTACATATTTTTACACAAATTATTTTAATGATAACAAACACGCATATTTAATGTGTAAATACTTAAATATTATTAGAATTATCTACTGGAACAAACTTTATATCAATCCTTACTGTCACTCATTAAAATAAATCATTAAAAAAAAATATAAAAATAAGAATGAATTGAAGCGGTGTGATAAATGTTGCTGGAAGTCATTTAAGTTATTGTTTTGTATGAGTTTGGAACCTGAACTAAGACTAGACGGGCCTGTATCTAAGAACGCCTTCTGTAAGACCTCTCTCACAAGGTTCGTCTACGATAGTCTTGTGATGATCAAATTAAAAATCACTGATGAATGGAGATTCAGTTAGCTCTTTATCACTGTGAAGTTTTTAAATTCCCAAATAAACATTACTTTATGGAGCTGATCGCAGACTATTTATAACTTATAATGTATGTATGCAATTCATATAAACCGACACTCGCTCGCTCGCTGACACGACGATGTCAGATAAAATATATTTCATTACAACTTGGGGTCAAATGCTCAAAGATACATTAAAATCAATGATACCACAATGACATTGCTTAAAGTCGGTGGCTTTGAGGATTAAAACTAGTGAGTTATTAACAAAGTTTTCTTTTTTTATGTAAAAATTTTAATTTTCGTGAATACAAGATGAACCCCATCGCTAAATAAGACATTCGTATTAAGTGTCGACTTGGTCAAATGTCTTATATATGAAATAAAGGCGATCTTTTATCATCAATACTATCGTAGGATTACCCACGCTGTGGGCATCTTACTTTTGAAGCTCAAGGACGGACGATACTATCTCACCAGTTAAAGAACCATTTTCCGCCATCTCATCGTTTTTAGCACAATATCTTATCGTTTCAGTATTTGAAATTGAACCAGGGTAGATTATGGGTCGCAGATATTTTGAGAGCATCCTGTATGCTTATTTATTAAAGGAAAATTAAGCAAAGTTTGTTATGATTTTGCTAATTTTATTATAATTTGTCGAAACTATTTATGTTTTGGGTGCGGACGTCTTACAACATGCGACGGTCACTGTCGTCGGATAACAAAGTCCGTTTACTTACTTATTTTTTAAAAGTCCGATATTTTTTTATTTACACTCAGATACTAAAAAATAAAGAATAATCTCTCCCACATTTGGATGTACATTACAGTTGTTAGGTCACGAATAATGTTTTAGTGTTCATTTTCAATTTATATCAAACACTATTTTTATTAGATAATCAGGTAATCTATTACCAGCGAAAGGAAAGTATGTTAGATAAAAACTGGCGCAATTGAAACAGTCTCTGTGTGAATTTTAATGTCAACAACGGCAATATCACATTTTGCGTTGTTGTTTTCCAATAAAATCTTTATATGTTATAAAGCTTGTTTCTTGACCTCGCCGTTTCACATCTACTTTTAATTTCAAATGTTATATAAATTTTTTTTCAAAATATGACAGTTATAATGGAAATTCAGAGCACATGAAAACTGCTTCTTTTAATTATTAAACAATAAAGAGGAATACACACAGCTATAATAATTTACCCAAAGTGCCACAGGCTCCGTATAGTTTGGACAACATTTTTGTGTTTACTAGATGTTATGTTGATCAAGTGAGTTACCGCAATGTGCGAACAGTATAGAGCCTGTGGCACTTCACTTGCCAAGGGAAACGCTGTTTTTAAAATATCTCCTCCCGCGTGTCACCTGCAAGGTAGTAAGTAGTAAGTACTTCCGTGTTCGAGTCGATTTCTTTATAGTCCCTTAAAATTTGAAGCATATTCCCTTGGCAATTTTAGTGAACACCATTTGGCCATTCCACGTCTGTTTTGTTTTGATAGTATAAACTTTTGGAAAACGAGCAATCTTCTCGTATAAAGTTCTCCATTTTGTATGAAGGACAATACAATTATAAGTTTTTAGTTTTGTGAAAAAATGTTGGTGCTTTTTTTCAGAAGAGGAGTATATGTTATAAGAGTGACCCGAATCGAATCAGATATTATTGTCGATGTAACAAATACATTAATTGATTTGAATTTTTACTGATTATTTTAAAATGATAAATAAAAAACACATTTATAACTTTGTCAAGCATGATTGCCCCCTTCGCATTGAGATTTTCGATAGATATTACCTTATAAGGATTATATTTTGGTATTATATGATATGCATCAAAACTGATGTCAATAATAGTCCGGAGTTTGGAAGTTGTGCCCGACATGGCGATAGACGTCAGCCCCTATCTCGTCGTGGGAAGGTAAGACATACGAAGACAACTGGGTGCACTAGTTGCACCTCTCCCTATTCCGTCGGGGAGCACAGGAGTGAGGTATATTTGTAATTATTTTATCCCCAGCATTTCGAGTGGTCGCACAGCGTGCAGTCTATGATCTTGTCGTCCTTCTTTTGGGGCTACATAATATTCCAGCTCCCAGCGGGGGAGCTCGCGCGGCGCGTGGGAGGGAAGATTCTTATGACCATAGCAGTGTCTGTTAACTCTCTCTTATCTCTCTTGATGCCCACTGCTGCTAAGATGGTAAGTTTATTTTGTTTTTTACTTTATATTGAGACATATACTCGATAATCTTGATATTTCCAATCACTTATTTACTAATAAGTGATAGTATATACATATATGTTTTTATACTTGTTATCTTTCTATTTTACATTTACTGTAGTATTGTGATGTACTTTACTTAAGCAAAACTGTTCGTGTAGCTAATGTAAACACGTTTGAATTCATAAAGATTAATAAATTTCAGGGGGGATGGCAGCTGGTTTGTGTTTGCCGAGTGCTGCAGGGCCTCACCCAAGGTTTCATATATCCATCCATGCACCATCTCGTGAGTCAATGGATTCCTTTGGAGGAGAACGGACTTCTGAGCACTATTATCTATGCAGGTATAATGACATGGTACGATCGTGTTTGTGCTAAACTAGTAATAAACTAGTTAAATAATTCTAATTCAAAAATAACTTATTCTACATTGGTAAAACTCTGATCGAAACCTCGAATATTTTGGCATTTGAGCTGTCTGACGACAGCAGTCTTCGAAATATGCACGGTTCCAATTTTTCATTAATATGGGAATTTCGTGCTTTTTCTAGATGTTCCGACATACAAGGATACAATAATTACATAAACTTGATCTACGGTTAACCAAACAAAAAGCAATGTCGTAGAACATTTGAATATGATGACCCAGGTTATGAATTAATTTTAGGTGGGCAGCTTGGAATAGCATTTCAATTGATCATATCGGGCTTCATAGCGTCAGCTTGGGGCTGGCAGGCGATATTCTACACCAACGCCGTGCTTGGACTCATTTGGACTGTGGTTTATCTGATATATGGGTCTTCGTCACCGGAACAATCGAAAATCATATCAAAAGAAGAATTAAAATACATACAAAGATCATTGGGGAGAGTTGACAATCAAAAGGTACGATAGTCTGAAGATAAATGAGAAAAATGTTTATTGAAAAATCCGGAGACCATTTTTCGCGAATCTTTGTTAATGTGCGTACAGGCAACAGTTCGCACACATTTGTGCATATATATATATATATATATAGCGATATTTGGAAAACATATATAATTATGTGTTTCCAGCGGCAACCCTCCCCGTGGTCAAATATTGTGTGCTGCCTGCCACTGTGGGCGGCGGTGGTGGCGCACTGCGGACAGAACTGGGGCTTCTTTACTCTCATGACGGAGATGCCCACTTACATGGCTAAAGTTCTAGGAGTGCATTTGAAGAGCGTGGGTATTACCTATTAATATAGAGATAATGTAGCAAAGAAACAAGCTTTAGATGTATGTGTAAATAGATCCGGTGTAGAATAAAAGTTTAACTAAATGAAATAAATTCTACGCCGGATCTATACACGCGGACCCGTTGGTTCGCGATCACGTATCGAGTATTTTCTCTTCTTTATCAAAACACGTTGTTTGTTGACCTACTTCTGTAGAATTGAATTAAATAAACAAACATTTTAATAAAACCTAAAGTAATTAAGTTAAGAGCAAGCATTCACAAATGTCAAAAATATAATGGAGAGACTTGTTCGTTTTCAGAACGGTGTATTGTCGTCGTTGCCCTACCTGGCGATGTACTTGCTGAGCTTCCCGATGGGTGCGCTGACCGATCTCATCATCAGGCGCGGCTGGCTCAGCATCAGCAACACCAGGAGACTTTTCAATACTATCGGTTAGATTTTTTATATATCACTAGTGTACACTAAACTTCACACCATCGGATGTCATCTGAACATGCTTTATGGTAACTCTTGATGAGTCAGGGGTTAATGTGTGCAATAAGCGCCCCTTTTTACCTCTATGGAAGTACATTAGGCACAGTAAAATCTCTTCCATTCGTATGTTGAGCAAGGTTGTCGAAGTTTGTAACTTGACCAGCAATCTTTTTAACTTGACATCAGATACGATTTAAGTTTTTACTATTAAGAGACACCACTGTAGACACGATAATGTGTTCCCTGTGTGTAGGAGAAGAGTAGGGAGTAAGTAAAAATATATAGAATGGAGAAACGAAGAAGATTTAGTTTAGAATATTATACACCTGGTGAAATACAAAAGTAATTCTCTTACTTTATATTGACGTTTGTGAGACCTGACTATGGTTCGACCGACATCATGTTTGCTCTAAAGTACTGGATTAACTTCCTTTAACATATTGTTTTCTTTTGTATTATTGTCACAGTTTGTATTTTACAATTGTAGGCCTGTGGGGGCCCGCAGTCGCTCTTATCGGCTTGTCGTACACACCTGAAGGCAATACGTGGGTCGCCGTCACGATGTTAACTATCAGTGTCGGAATCAACGCCGGACAGTATACTGGATATTTGGTAAGTAACTATGGCCGCATATGAAATACACATTAGCTTCTACTTAATACGGTGAAATAACTAGATAATATTGTTAAGGCTCAGAGTAAGAGAAGTTTGAACGTGAAAATCATAAAAATTGTATCCTTAATTTGTTCGACTTTATATAGCTTCTACATTTAGCGATGTAACACAGTGATGTGATAAATGCAGACAAACGACTGAAAAGTGATGAAAAGGAAACTATTAGCATGATAACTAAAACATTGCCAAACATTGCAAACACTGCCGGCTGCTCGGCCAATCGTAATCTTGAGTCGATCTTAAAACGTAATGTAATATTTCAGCTCGTAATAATCGACTTGGCGCCAAACTTCAGCGGCTCTATGATGGGCATATCGAACTTCTTCGCTAACGTCATATCAATAATAGCGCCGCTCGTGTGCGGATTCATCATTGATGATGAGGTAAGCGCTGGACACACTTTTTTTTAAATAATACTTATATTTACCCCTTTCATGTCTTTAATAGACAAATAATTTAATAACATAAATATATTTTTACTTTGACACCATATATTACCTATGAATTTTCCAGGGAAAACCATGCGTATGTTTTATAATTGATGTAATTTTATATAAGTAAAAGTAGTTAAGTTATTATTTTACGGTGCATTTAATCTCCGGTCACAAAGATGACACGGGTTCACCGCGATCTGTAACCGAAACAAACATAATAATATTTTCATTTGCTCCAGACGGACGCGGCGGAGTGGCGAAAAGTATTTTTTCTCGCCTCTGGCGTCTATTTCTTCACCAATCTTTTCTTTTTAATATTTATGACTTCAACAAGGCAGCCGTGGAACGAGCATGAGAAAGAAACCGATATCGGTACGTTATTGAATTTTTATGTGAACCAAGGGAAGTACGGACTTACATAGTATTAATATTTCTTCTTTGTTACAGAAATGAAACTGACCGGCTGAAGAACACGGCGCTGTAATACAATACCTTTTTTATTTATTTCTGTACCTGAAACAAAGGCTTGTGTAATACATAGACAAAATAATGAAAAAAATGAACTTTAGTTTCTTTTATTGTAAAACTTCCTTTTCACATCCGGACTTCACAGGACCATTCTTATAATAACAAATTAAACTTCAAAAACGTTATACTAATCGTCTTGGCTTACAAGGAATATTCGTAAAATTTAATAAACTATTTAAGTTATCTCTGTTAATATAAAGAGAAAATATATGTCATTTCCTTCAATGTCCCAGACAAATTTAAAATAGTACCGATTTTAAAAATTCTTACATCTATAGAATGTACATTAAGATCTGACGAAACAGCACGCTCCATACGATCAAAAATGTATCTCATGTCGAATTAATATCACACGTTAAAATGACGCTTACAAAACAATTCGAGATAAACAACGACAGATGATGATATCTCGTACTATATTTGCAATTCGATTGTATGTCTAGTTGTTGTCGGACATTTAAGAGATCAATACATCGCAGTAGATCTTACTCGGCGCGTACAACTGACATGAGCCTGATTAGACTAGCGGAGGAAACGTTCTAGCAGACGCCATCGACATGGGCACTATAACAGAAACTGAAAATGTACCTCCAAGTAAGTCAAAATGGTGTCACTAATCTAGTCGGTATGATTTTTTCTAGTACCTCTCGTAATTGTTTCTGACTGACTTTAATTTTATTACAAATTAATGGTTATGCTGCCTAGTATTATGGTAAAGGTAACAAAAGTTTTATAAGATCTTCAAACCTCTGTTGAGTTTTCTTGTGATAAAATGTAAAATCTAATGTAACAGGGGTTTCGCATTTCTTTTTCTCGACATGATTATCACTATCAATGGACAGTATAACACTTTGGCAATCGATGAGATGTGATAAACATTACTTATGAAGATAAGAGTATTCATGTCAATCGACAACTAAATTCCGATGTCAAGTCAACTTCGATTCAGAAAAAAAAATATCACTCAATGCAGCGTAGATAGGTCCTCTACCTAGGACCGATGACCTGGTCAAGGTCGCGGAAGTATTTAAACGGAATAAGAGCACTAAGGGACCAACGTAGGTATTTCTCCGGTGAAGCCGGAGCATTCGTTCAAGAGTTTTTACTTTGTGGAAATGTTTTTATAATGTCCCAAAAGTGTGCTAAACAATGAAAATTAAATCCTACGGGTTTCCAAGTGAGTTGTTATTCCGATGCAAATTGACACGATATTTCACGAAGGTGTAAAAACAAAAGCAAAATCCAATAATGCCTCTAATTTCCTGTACCTCTCCACACGCTTTAAGAATTCTAGATCTTATTTATCCAATAACATCAGATGTAATGTTATAACAAAAATATGAAGAGTTTTTGTAACAAATAAACAAGATGCATTATGTATTTCCTGCTATCTAATTATGTTGACCTACGATTATCACGTCCTTTGAATTGAACGATCGTTAGCTTATCTGATGCTCAGACAGACAGACAGACTCACAAAATAAGGTTACAATTTGAATCAGTTGAACTTTATCAAGTGTTACGACCCAGTGATATCACTCCGCCATGTCGAAGGACGAAGTGAATGAAATAACACCTTTGCTACCATCACAATCATGTCATTCCAAAGTCAAACCAGGTATTTAATTATTTATTTATTTAAACTTTATTACCTATCAAAGGTGGACTTAATGCCTTAGGCATTCTCCTCCGGTCAACCCCGTGGTGAGAATTGTGCGGTAGGCTCGCGGAAAAGAAGAGGGAGGGAGAGAGAGAGAGAGAGAGAGAGAGAGAGAGAGAGAGAAAATATATAATTATATACGAATACAAACATATATAATTAATAAATATACATTACACACATTATAATACAATACTTACATAAGCGAAAATGTTCAGTATATTAGATTAATTCCACCAATAGCCTAATCGTAAAGGCTACGCCCTATGAGACATGCAGTACTTGGTCATGGGTTCGAATCCTCCATTCAAGGTACTGTTAACGATAAATACACAATTGCTTCCATAAGGAGCTATATTTGTTTTTTCGTTATGATTTGGAATGGAATGTTGAAATTTTATTAAACATTTTTCAGGAGGACTGGGAGTTCGTCACCTGCAAACTTTCCTGCTGTTCCTCGCATTGTGCCTCGTCTACAGCATGCGCGTCAACATTAGTATGGCCATCGTCGATATGACTGACGTTACCAAACAAGATGTAAGTTTTATTAATTTAATATGTACACACTACGTTTTTAAGAATGAAATTTTGATATCCCTTAAAATTATTTTAAAATGTCATCTTTTGACAGATAGTTAAATTATAACAGAATCCATGGCAGGAAACACAAAGTACAGTATGCAAGTATAAATTAAACTATCACAATTTTTAAGATGTTCTACATATTCACTATTATAAGTCTGAAGAGCAGCATCTATACTAATAGGCTACAAGAAATTTGGGAACAGCCGAGCTGAAGGTCTTTGAAGACTAGCTCTGTTCAAAGTAGACTATGGTCATGTAAGCGAGGGTAGAGTTGCAAAAAAACTATGTGAAAGTAATTAGAGTAATGTTAGGATGGACGATATCGGACCTCAGTCCACTGTATCTTGCGTCAATTATTAAGTTGAAACCAGAACTATGTTGAATTGTATTCAACAAAGTTCATAATTAAATCTTTAAAGAAAATATAAGGACTGGTTTAAATTTTAAGATAATCTTATAAAAATAGAAATTATGTTCAACGACCTGCCATATCACGGCAATTATGTTTATGTAACTTTACTATTAAGTTATTAATTTGAGATATTGCTATCTCTGACATTTATGTTTCATCGACCAATGCAGGCGGCGCGGCCGCGGGCTCGTCCGGGTCATGATCGACTTATTTATCATCTGACGTTATTTATTGCAATAGTAAAATTTCCTACAGTGAAAATATTTTAAGTTCAGCAGAATTCACTTCCACGTACAAATAGTACACAGAGGTTTATAATTTCATATCATTTGACTTAAGGGCTTTTGGATAAGTTTATAGCTTTACAAATAGTTATCGTGATTAAATGTATACAAAATTACAAAAATGTTTTTGTAATTTTGTATTTATTAGACTTCTGAAATGTTCACCGCATACAGCGGCGGCGGCACATGATCTACTCTAACGGAGAGTCTACATCATTAAGTCTTATAAACCATTATTAACAAAAGATTGCTATTACTTTGATCATATTATTATAATTCAAACTATTAAAAAAAAAACTTGTAAAACAATTGGTTAATCTTGTGAATGGAATGATGAAATGAATCTTGTGAGAGGTGAATGATTGTGAATTCAAGTGTCCCAAATAAAGGTGTCAAAAAACAATTGTTTGATACTATTTATTTACATAATTGCAGCGTCTATGTTTGAAGATTTTTCAATGGATGACAATGTGCTAATACCTCAATAATAAGTTAGATACCGAGGTTCTAGCCAACTCTCCGAATACTATCGAATAGCAATCACAAGGTCGGTTTCAATGAAACGGGTGCTATTACATCATAAAACACCTGTTCATCTCTCTTCCAGCACTTTGACTGGAGCTACAGCATGCAGTCGATGATCCTGTCGTCTTTCTTTTGGGGCTACGTGGTGCTCATGCTGCCGTCGGGCGAGCTGGCCAAGCGTTTCGGCGGCAAGGTGCTCATCACCATATCCGTGTCTTTCAACGCGTTCCTCTCGCTTCTCCTGCCAACTGGCGCTTATTTCGTAAGTTATAGCATTCGAGAAATACACGACAAATCAATTTCCTTATGCGACGAAGTAATCAAATGTTATTTTCTTAGGAATGGTCTTCATATCTCTAGGAATAACATATTCGTAATGAAAATATATGTGATTACAAAAATATATCGTAAATTGTAATTACATACTAACTTTTAAACGTAACTTCATCATTTCCTAGTTTATTGAATGTGTCATTAAATTTAGGACTACAGATCAAGTAATATTTATTTTATTTCAACAATCTCAAATTAATTTCGAAATATTCCATTAAAAAATTGAATGTTGCTTATTGCAGGGTGGTTGGAAATTTGTCGTGGTATGCCGAGTGCTGCAGGGCATGTCCCAGTCGTTCGTCTTTCCCTCCATGCACCATCTTGTCAGTCAGTGGATACCCATAGAAGAGAAGGGACGACTGAGTACTATAATATATGCTGGTGAGTGTTTGATATCAATTGTTGCAAATAAAAAAAAAATCCTGCATACTTCAGTCAACCACCATTACTATCGCTATAATTTATTTTAACTCTTATAGGCTCTATAGGCTCACAAAACATTATTCATCATTAATAAAAAAAAAACTATGAGTTAAAGTAACTTTTAATTATCACAACAGATAATCTCAATTCGTGCTTAGTAAGTGTAAATTTTATTGATTCCTAACGACAAAACTTTAATCGAATATCATGTAACAGGCAGTCAGCTGGGAGTCGCCATCCAGTTGATCTCGTCTGGGTTCCTCGCGTCGGCGTGGGGCTGGCGAGCGATATTCTACACCAACGGCGTGCTCGGCGGCCTCTGGACCGCGGCCTACTTGTTCCTGGGGTCCGCTTCGCCTGAGCAATCCAAGATGATCTCTCGAAATGAACTTACTTACATACAAACATCTTTGGGACGAACCGAAGAACAAAAGGTAAACCCAAGACGACACGCTTTAAAGGTAAAATCATATTGGATCAATATTAATCCAATGAACATATAATATATTGGATGGATAGTAATATGTATAGATAATATTTAAATTTATGTCGTTTCCTCTGCCTCTGCCACATAGCAACATTCTGTGAAGGCGTGGTACTTTCAAGCCGTGACAATTCGTGCAAAGCATTACACTTAAAAAGATATTCACTGCGGCTAATGCCTGGATTTATTAATACGATTTGAGATAATTCCGCGCGAGCCTCGGCGACTAACAACAAGTGCGTGCTCTTATTAGCAAGTGTAATATCTAGCACCTGAATTATTCATGGAGGGGAATAGCAAAATAGCTCATTACCGCTCCCTTACGCTGGAAAGATTCCTTATTAGACTTATCTCGCACCGGGAAAAAGGATTTTTGATGAAGCGAAATACATTTGTAAAATTCACAATTTGCATAAGCAATTTTTCCGACACTCCTTCAGTCGAGAGTACATAAAGATAAAATTTGTTAATAGAACAAGGATTTGTGTTATAATCTTACTTTTATTTTAAGTTCATTATAGAATTATAAATAACAGTGTATTTGAAATCTAAATCAAATTATATGTTTAAAAGAAAAAAGTTTCCTCCGTGAACGCATCCAATTTATTCAATGTATACAAAATAAAATTCAACATCAACACATCCTTCTCCGAATGATCTTGCCATTTATTATAATGATATTACATATGGTATTGACATAATATTCTGTGGTGGTCTTTGGCAGAAACACCGTACCCCGTGGCTGAAGATAGTGACCTGCCTGCCGTTCTGGGCGGCGGTGGTGGCGCACTGCGGACAGAACTGGGGCTTCTTCACGCTCATGACAGAGATGCCCACTTACATGGCTAAAGTGCTAAACGTCAATTTAAAACAGGTTATTTATACATATTAACAAAATTCACGGCTTTCTCCATAAGCATACCTATTTCGATTGGGAGATCTTTGAATTTAATTATCTTTTCGTAACAAATGTCTGATTTATAAAGTAGCACAAAATTTTCTTCAATTTATTATTTAAATCGGTATAAATAACATGGTAGATTTTACATGTTATATTGTACATCTTAGAACGGAGTTCTCTCATCCCTACCGTACCTGGCCATGTATCTTCTGAGCTTCCCCGTCGGCTTTCTGACGGACTTCATTATCAGGCGCGGCTGGCTCAGCATCACCAATACGAGGAAGTTATCTAACACTATAGGTATTTCTTTCAATTAACTTGCTTCCTTAAATTGAACTCGAATCAAATCATGGAGTGTGCTTATCAGTCGATAATTATCTATACAATAAATATTAAAAAGTCGTGGATCGTGGTTGAGAACTAAACAGGCAGACAACAGAGATTTTATGGTATATGACAACCGTTACTCATAGACATCCACAACAACATTTATTTTATTTAAGGCGCAATGTGAGAGCACTAGTTGTACCTCTGCCTGCCCCTTCGGGGAATACAGGCTTGAGGGTATAGATAAAGAGTTAGTCGAGAAAAATTAAACTCACTCATCACAAACCGTACAAATATAAGATACCTCTGCTTTACGCCAGTATTCTGTGATGCCGATCAACTTGACCACTTACTACTCCTCTGGTTGGAATTGCATGATACAGCAAGGTCCAAATCTTAAGTTACGTATCTTTTTACTACTAATTTTAAAGACGCAATTATACATTTAGTAACTTTTCTTTCTGAGTTATATAATAAAATTAATTATGTTATGTAACAGGTCTGTGGGGCCCGGCTTTAGCACTTATCGGGTTGTCCTATGTACCGGAAGGCAATATGCTAGTTTCTGTAGTCATGTTGACTGTCACGCTGGGTATCAACGCCGGCCACTTCACAGGGTATATGGTAAGTACTACTAAACTTGGCGGTCTCTTTGGCAACATTTTTTTATTATAAAAAGAACGATCATTAAATTGTATGAATCCCACTCATACTAGGGTAGAAGAATTTTAGTAATTTTAGGGTAGATATTGAGAAATCGCAGTTAGAAAAAACCGGACCCACAACCACCCGGTTTCCTTGCAATTCATTATGAACACATTAAATTAAAATCTTGATTTGTTTCAGTTGATTTTGGTCGACGTGGCGCCAAACTTTAGTTCATCTTTGATGGCCATCTCGAACTTCTTCGCGAACATAATATCTATAATAGCTCCGTTGGTCTGCGGCGTCATTATCCAGGATGAGGTATTACGATGCAATTAATTTATAAACTTGCAGTTACTACATAAAGAATGGAAGAACGGAATCTAAGTTATGTTATCACACCTTTCTCCAAGTCAATTTCTTTTCCTTTTCCTGGAGGTGCTGGAAATTAAATCTATCTTTTAAGTTTAATCGAAAGAAATATTATTTTTTATTTGACCTATAAGGTAAAGAAAGAAGTTATAATTCTTAAGAATAAAATGTCATTGTATTCGGATCTTCTGCTGTCAGTTTCATTAGTGTAATTTTAATAACAAAATTTTCTATTACAGACTGACCCCGCAGAGTGGCGGAAAGTTTTCTTCTTGGCATCCGGCATCTATTTCTGTGCTAATTTGTTTTTCATTCTTTTCACTACATCCAACAAACAACCTTGGAACGACCCAGAAGAAAAGGATTCCAGTGAGTTTCGTTTTTGTCTAACGTTATTTTTAATTATGACTGCATTTTATAAATCATGAAAATGTTTAAAATTATTGAAGTTTCAAGACATTTAGCTCCAATAAGTGTATGCTGATGCACTAATCTATTCCACTAACTTCATTCGTACTAAAATTTTAACATAGTGCCTTGTAATTAGGATTACCAGTTTACAACAAAACCATTAACCTAATATTTTTATTTTGTTTCAGGTATTAACGCAGAGAAGCCTGTCGAAAAATAATTCGTGTGTTGTATATTTTGTACCTGGAAATTTGTTAAAATCAATAATATCTATAAAATAATAAGTTGTAAGACAAAAAAAAGTAATAAACGTTATAAACTTATTGTTTTTTTTTGTTTTGTCATATAACACAAAAACCTTAGCTTGCCATACTAAAGAAAAAGTATTTAAAAGTTGGCACTCGTACCTATAATTCTTTAAAGTAGCGGCGATAGCACCGCGCGCGCTGGTGAACCGGCTTTATGATGACCGTATTCACATTTATTATTATGTGACTGTACATATGCAAACATCGTTACTATATCGCTGTCGCGATATAATGACTTGTCTCTGTTTATTTTTCATTGACAACAAATAAATTACATTGAATTCATTTGAACGTTTTAAAACGAAGCGCGCTTGTTATATCCGAATATAGAGAGGGGGAAATTTAGAAAGAATTTCTTATTTTTCCCTTACGCATGAACATGTATCTAATTAAATAATATATGAAACAATGAATACACAAACTAGCGACACAAAGATTATCGATTAAATGATTAGTCGATTTAACTTAACAAGCAGTCTATTTATAGATAACTTAAAACCTTTTTATTGCACCTACTGATTATAGGTCGAATTAAAGGTAACAGTTAAATTATAATTAATATAAAGCTTTAAGAATAAATCATTGTGTTTATACATAACATATTGACTCGGTCGCAATGTCACAAGTATATTTAGAAACTTAATTATAACTAACCGGGATGGCGCAGTCGACTTAATAATGTTCGAATAAAATTTTTCGATGGCACAGAAATCTTCTATACAGACGTTATCTACGACATCTACCGTCAACGCCGCTTTCTTAACATTTTTTTTCACACTTTCTTAATTTATATTTTCAAAAAACTAAACATAAACTTTGGAATCAATACTATTACGGGATAATGGTAAATTTTTTATTGTAGGTATAATACTTCTGTTATATAAATTCATGGATGTTTATTCAATAATGATCAATGTTAAATTTCATAACTATGTGCTATGATAAGATAACGTAATGGATACAGACCGACTTTAGACACAGATTTATCTGTGAGATAAACGATGACGTTTTTAAGCGGATGACTTTATAAATTAAGACAGATTGAGTTTTTATTTCAAAGCTCGGCTGCTGACCGGCGACAACTTCGGAACATCTTTATTATTTAGAAAACAGCTATTAAGGAAAAAATGGGAAAAATCGTCGAAGAGCGAACTGTGGCACCGAGTGAGTTCAATGATAATTAAGTTATTTATTTATTTGTTTTTGATTTGTTTTAATGAGTAATTCTGCTCTCATACAACTCAGGCATGTCAAAGTTACTAATTTAAGCATTAAAAATACCTAACATTGGTACTATTACCTGTATAGAAATGTGCCACTAAATAATATTGAATAGGAAATAAATGAATTTAAGAATTGATTATTTTGTTGTTCAACTTCAATGTATTTAATTTTTATTTTTCGTAGCAAAATATTTTTAGGTATTCTAATATCATTTGTGATCATTAATTATGGTCTCTAAAGAAAGTAAATAATTTATATTATTGTGATAAGATTGAAGAACTTTAGTCCGTTAATAAAAGCAAAGGACGTTTACTCTGCTCGGTAAATTTACTTGCCGTTTATAAATTTTAATAAGTTCGTCGATTTGCAAATTTTTATTAAAGAATATATTACATCTATAACTAACTATAACATTTATTTTAAAAGACATACGATGATCAC
This sequence comes from Papilio aristodemus, assembly GCA_016277805.2. NCBI lineage: Eukaryota > Metazoa > Arthropoda > Insecta > Lepidoptera > Papilionidae > Papilio > Papilio aristodemus. The sequence continues at coordinate 6,177,592 of JAABKM020000005.1, read as the reverse complement.
AATGAAAACAGTTTGAGTCGAGATCGGACAAATGCCACGATGCACTGGATGTGTGTAGCAGAGGACCAATCATTGTGGTGATCTATAGGGGCAGCGTACTTTGCAGACGTCTATCGGCTATACAGAAGAAGAAGGTCATTTCATAGTTTAATATACGGGCAAATTTCAGCGGGCCTCGGTACGCGGCACACCCAGACACTGCTGTTGTTCCTTTCCATGCTCCTCATGTATTGCATGCGCGTCAACATGAGCTTAGCTATCGTCGACATGACCGACACCACCAAACTAAATGTAAGTACACTTGTTACATTTCACATAATTACATTCCATAAACATAGTGAAATATTCTCTGTCACGCTATTTTTGCAAAATAAAGCTGAAAGATGTATTTATATGCGTCTGTAGGTAGCGGTTTAGGAATTTTTTTTTAGAATTTGATACCTCAATAATTAAGTTGTATGCTAGTTAACATCACGCTTCTTTTAATCTGAGAAAAATAAAACGAACACTCAGTCTAGGAGGATGCCACAGTGCAGGCGAACGATGCGATGCGGTTACTAACATAGACCATTTACTTTAAAGTGAAGGCTGTAACGAAAATCAGTAGACTGCAGGAACATTTGACTAAATATATTATAAGTTCTGAAGAAGTCTTATTCTTTAGAAATAGTAAATCTGAAACTTGACGGAACACAACAACTTATTGTTTAACTTTGACTTGTTTTAGCACTTCGATTGGAGCTATAGTGTACAGTCCAAAATCCTATCGTCGTTCTTCTGGGGCTACATACTGCTGCAGATCCCAGCCGGCGAGCTGTCGCGGCGGTATGGGGGGAAGATCCTGCTCACGATATCCATGTCCGTCAACGCCGCTGTTTCTTTGTTGTTACCACTCGGAGCCAAAATCGTAAGTAGCTATTTTTGTATTATAGTTTAATTAAAAGAAAAATTTAATTTAATTTTTGGGCCATTTTTTAATTTTTTTTGTGTTGTGACTAAAATAATAGAAAACAATCTAACAATCAAAATGGACGCATTTTATTGTTTTTTTTTTTCACCGTTTTCTTTATATTAAGGGCGGCTGGAAATTCATCTGTGCTTGCCGGATGCTGCAGGGCTTCTCACAAGCGTTCCTCTTCCCGGCTACGCATCACTTGGTGACACAGTGGATACCGTCCGAGGAAAGGGGAAGGTTATGTAATGTTATCTATGCAGGTGAGGTCATAACAAATAAATATAGGTTTTTACATGAACATGCTACCATTCGTACTGTGTTGTACACCTCTTGCCACTAACGTACAATTTGTCCATTAGTGACGAGGGATGTACAAGGTTCGAGTAGTAAGCCAATAATATCAGTTACTTTTATTTTTAAAGACTTCTAATTATTTTAGGAGGTAAGCTTGGAGTAGCCCTGCAGCTCATCTCCTCAGGTTTCATAGCGTCAGCTTGGGGCTGGGAGGCTATTTTCTACACAAACGCAATACTTGGAGCGATGTGGGTCGTATGTTATTTGATATTCGGATCGGCGTCGCCTGAAACATGCAAAAAGATTTCAGCCAGTGAGTTGAAATACATACAAGTGTCATTGGGAAGAGTCGGGGAACAAAAGGTACGTTTATTGATTATACTTTTAGTAATAAAACCAAAGTATAACATTTTAGAAATACTTGGAACATTTTATTACATATAACATGCTCTACTCAGTGATATAGAGGAGTAGGCAGAGATTAATAATTTATCTTTCAGAATATGCTTACATGTGAATCGGTTACGGTAATTCTTATTAATTTTTAAAATGTCAATGATTTACTAAATTCGTAATATAAGTTAATTAGAGGCGTTCACTGCCTACAATCATACTGAATTAATAATACAGGTAACTACGTAGTATCAATGTTATTGATCATCTTACGGCATACTGTGAAGTAAAGAAATCTTGACAGTTATGCGCAGCACGCGCTAAATCGTTTGATAAGGGTTACCTCTATCGGAAATGTCCCCATAGTTACGTCAGAATAGAAAAAAAATGATTCTGCGTCTATAGCTGACAAGCGATAAGCTCAATAGTCCAGTACTATCAGTCACGCGAGAGATGTCAACTTTTAATCTTTATTATTGATTCAACATTTTGCAATATCTTTGACAGCTTTTGTGTTTTGTTGACAAAATACTGCTTGTATTACAACACCGGATATCTATTCTTGTTTTCTTTTAACATTTCATTGTCCACACACACCGCCTCAATAATCAAAAGAGTTTCTTTATTACTTTTGCTGAAAGCAAAGAAAAAAGAGCAGGAAGGGATGCCAAATATAGCAAAACCAAAACACTTGTTTCGCATCAGGTAAAACTAAGACATACATAAATCTTTTGGAGTTTGCGTGGAATTGAGGATTATTTTTTCTATGTTAAGAAATTAAGTTTGTTAATTCCACAGAGATATCCAACGCCCTGGCGGAATGTCATCACCAGCCTGCCCTTCATCGCGGCGGTCGTGGCGCACTGCGGCCAGAACTGGGGCTTCTTCACCCTGCTTACAGAGATTCCTACATACATGTCCAAGGTTCTCGGCATGGACATTAAAAAGGTAAGAATAGTCGATCCATTATAATTGATACAAGAGCATAGAATGTGAAGCAAACGAACCAACTCCCGGTATAATATTTCATTACATTCGGAACTACTTTCAAATTGCTACTATAATAATTTACGTTCTATTCATTCGAAGGCAAACAGCCAACGCCAGGCGATACAAAACATACAAAATTTATTTTAACTTATTTTCACCTTGTTCGTCGGTCAAACAATTAAACACCAAATAGAAATGTATATGCGTGACCTCATATTTAGATCTTTCATATGCGTGAATGTAAATGTTATTTCTTCGTGTAAACTAAAATAATAAACCAGTGCTTGAACACAATCTTATTATACGCTAAGTAATCATGTGATACAAATGTTATCCACTTAAGTTTATCATTAATCCATTCTTATGTCTTCTCTCGAACGTCTGATAATCCAACGGTAGTTACGTGCATACAATACAAACAAACAACAAACAAAGATTCAAAATACTTCATTAAAACACGTACCAACGTAATACCTCAAAGTAAGTAATGAAGATACCAGTCCTGTTTCGCGATTTCCCCGTAGATGTAGTTATTCCTAGTAGTATTTTATACACAAAAAAACATTAAGTTAAGAGTGGACTAAATACAATTATATATTTTATAAACTTTATTATAAATTAATCCTTTTTAATTAGAATGGGGTGCTATCGTCCTTGCCATACCTGGTGGTGTACCTGCTGAGTTTCCCGCTGGGAGCGATGACGGACTTCATTATAAGGAAAAATTGGATGAGCGTAACAAACACAAGGAAACTTTTCAACACTATAGGTGAGTAAGTGAGGCTTCAACTTATCACACTATTTCTTTAATGTTAAATTAAAGAAGGAACAAACAGCTTTACAACTCCTAGGCTTGTGACTGGCAGTGGATGAGTGCAGTTGCACATCTGTCAAACCAAATGTTTTTTTACTAATATATATTTATTTGCTCTGAATTTTAGAAGGTGTAAATTCTACTCTTTATAGTTGGTATAATATATTTATATGTTGTGTTTCTCTAAGAAATTTAATTATAGTAGAACGTTGTCTTAATTGACCAGTCTCAATACTGATCCACTTCTTTAGGTCTGTGGGGCCCGGCCGTGGCACTCATCGGGTTGTGTTACACACCGGCGGGAAACTTGATCCTTGCCGTTATTATGTTAACAGTCACTGTCGGGATCAACGCTGGAAACTACACGGGCTACTTGGTAAGAAGGGTTCTTCATTTTTATAGCTGTTGTATAGGAACGGATTGATATTAGTGGATAGACTAATTTTAATAAGTAAGTAAACTTTTATCAATGGGGTTATTTTAAATGCTTATACATATGTCGTCATCAAAGTGGAACAAAATGATTTTTTTATGAGCGGGTAGCATTATAATAGGCACCGACTTTAATCATATTGAAGAATTTTCGTAAGTTGCTAAACAAAAGAAAATAACATGTTATCAATATTTTATAACGTAATAACCTTATCAAAGCCAAATTTTCGTTTACTGCAGGGTTTTGTAACAAATCATTTAAAAAGCTGTAAACAGACTTATACGAGAAAATTCCGCTCTCATATTCATTGGAAGTGAACCCTTCCATTAAAATTTACGGCCGCGTTTACGACATACGGCGCCCTTGTAACTAACTGAGCCTATTTGAGTTCTTTTTATGAAGACCTTTCAAAAATATCAATCTGTTATTTTATTTTCGAATGACATTAAAATTTCAATTTGTATTGAAATAAGGGACACAAACGTCAGTATTGACACTCGGCGCGGTCCGTCAGTGGACGTGATACAAACGTCAACATCTCTGCTACTTGTTAATATTTCAGCTCATCTTCATAGACATCGCGCCCAACTTCAGCGCCTCGCTCATCGGAATATCGAACTTCTTCGCGTCCATCATCTCCATCGTGGCGCCCCTCGTCTGCGGCTGGATCATTCAGGACGAGGTATATAGCCTCAAGCCCATGCCAACAAACTCTCATG